>WBZZ01002727.1:25000-28200 GCA_019918135.1 Paulinella micropora
GTAGTAGTTGGGGTAGTAGTAGTAGTAGTTGGGGTAGTAGTAGTAGTAGTTGGGGTAGTAGTAGTAGTAGTTGGGGTAGTAGTAGTAGTAGTTGGGGTAGTAGTAGTAGTAGTTGGGGTAGTAGTAGTAGTAGTTGGGGTAGTAGTAGTAGTAGTTGGGGTAGTAGTAGTAGTAGTTGGGGTAGTAGTAGTAGTTGGGGTAGTAGTAGTAGTAGTTGGGGTAGTAGTAGTAGTAGTTGGGTAGTAGTAGTAGTAGTTGGGGTAGTAGTAGTAGTAGTTGGGGTAGTAGTAGTAGTAGTTGGGGTAGTAGTAGTAGTAGTTGGGGTAGTAGTAGTAGTAGTTGGGGTAGTAGTAGTAGTAGTTGGGGTAGTAGTAGTAGTAGTTGGGGTAGTAGTAGTAGTAGTTGGGGTAGTAGTAGTAGTAGTTGGGGTAGTAGTAGTAGTAGTTGGGGTAGTAGTAGTAGTAGTTGGGGTAGTAGTAGTAGTAGTTGGGGTAGTAGTAGTAGTAGTTGGGGTAGTAGTAGTAGTAGTTGGGTAGTAGTAGTAGTAGTTGGGGTAGTAGTAGTAGTAGTTGGGGTAGTAGTAGTAGTAGTTGGGGTAGTAGTAGTAGTAGTTGGGTAGTAGTAGTAGTAGTTGGGGTAGTAGTAGTAGTAGTTGGGGTAGTAGTAGTAGTAGTTGGGGTAGTAGTAGTAGTAGTTGGGGTAGTAGTAGTAGTAGTTGGGGTTAGTAGTAGTAGTAGTTGGGGTAGTAGTAGTAGTAGTTGGGGTAGTAGTAGTAGTAGTTGGGGTAGTAGTAGTAGTAGTTGGGGTAGTAGTAGTAGTAGTTGGGGTAGTAGTAGTAGTAGTTGGGGTAAAGTAAGTAGTAGTAGATTGGGGTAAGTTAGTAGTAGTTGGGGTAGTAGTAGTAGTTGGGGTAGTAGTAGTAGTTGGGGTAGTAGTAGTAGTAGTTGGGGTAGTAGTAGTAGTAGTTGGGGTAGTAGTAGTAGTAGTTGGGGTAGTAGTAGTAGTAGTTGGGGTAGTAGTAGTAGTTTGGGGTAGTAGTAGTAGTAGTTGGGGGTAGTAGTAGTAGTTGGGGTAGTAGTAGTAGTTGGGGGTAGTAGTAGTAGTTGGGGTAGTAGTAGTAGTAGTTGGGGTAGTAGTAGTAGTAGTTGGGGTAGTAGTAGTAGTAGTTGGGGTAGTAGTAGTAGTAGTTGGGGTAGTAGTAGTAGTAGTTGGGGTAGTAGTAGTAGTAGTTGGGGTAGTAGTAGTAGTAGTTGGGTGTAGTATAGTAGTAGTAGTTGGGGTAGTAGTAGTAGTTTGGGGTAGTAGTAGTAGTAGTTGGGGTAGTAGTAGTAGTAGTTGGGGTAGTAGTAGTAGTAGTTGGGGTAGTAGTAGTAGTAGTTGGGGTAGTAGTAGTAGTAGTTGGGGTAGTAGTAGTAGTAGTTGGGGTAGTAGTAGTAGTAGTTGGGGTAGTAGTAGTAGTAGTTGGGGTAGTAGTAGTAGTAGTTGGGGTAGTAGTAGTAGTAGTTGGGTAGTAGTAGTAGTAGTTGGGGTAGTAGTAGTAGTAGTTGGGGTAGTAGTAGTAGTAGTTGGGGTAGTAGTAGTAGTAGTTGGGGTAGTAGTAGTAGTAGTTGGGGTAGTAGTAGTAGTAGTTGGGGTAGTAGTAGTAGTAGTTGGGGTAGTAGTAGTAGTAGTTGGGGTAGTAGTAGTAGTAGTTGGGGTAGTAGTAGTAGTAGTTGGGGTAGTAAGTAGTAGTTGTAGTAGTAGTGGGGTAGTAGGTAGTGGGTAGTAGGTTAGTTGGGGTAGTAGTAGTAGTTGGGGTAGTAGTAGTAGTTGGGGTAGTAGTAGTAGTAGTTGGGGTAGTAGTAGTAGTTGGGGTAGTAGTAGTAGTTGGGGTAGTAGTAGTAGTTGGGGTAGTAGTAGTAGTTGGGGTAGTAGTAGTAAGTAGTTGGGGTAGTAGTAGTAGTTGGGGTAGTAGTAGTAGTTGGGGTAGTAGTAGTAGTTGGGGTAGTAGTAGTAGTTGGGGTAGTAGTAGTAGTTGGGGTAGTAGTAGTAGTTGGGTAGTAGTAGTAGTTGGGGTAGTAGTAGTAGTTGGGGTAGTAGTAGTAGTTGGGTAGTAGTAGTAGTTGGGGTAGTAGTAGTAGTTGGGGTAGTAGTAGTAGTTGGGGTAGTAGTAGTAGTTGGGGTAGTAGTAGTAGTTGGGGTAGTAGTAGTAGTTGGGGTAGTAGTAGTAGTTGGGGTAGTAGTAGTAGTTGGGGTAGTAGTAGTAGTTGGGGTAGTAGTAGTAGTTGGGTAGTAGTAGTAGTTGGGGTAGTAGTAGTAGTTGGGGTAGTAGTAGTAGTTGGGGTAGTATAGTAGTTGGGGTAGTAGTAGTAGTGGGGTAGTAGTAGTAGTTGGGGTAGTAGTAGTAGTTGGGGTAGTAGTAGTAGTTGGGGTAGTAGTAGTAGTTGGGGTAGTAGTAGTAGTTGGGGTAGTAGTAGTAGTTGGGGTAGTAGTAGTAGTTGGGTAGTAGTAGTAGTTGGGGTAGTAGTAGTAGTTGGGGTAGTAGTAGTAGTTTGGGTAGTAGTAGTAGTTGGGGTAGTAGTAGTAGTTGGGGTAGTAGTAGTAGTTGGGGTAGTAGTAGTAGTTGGGGTAGTAGTAGTAGTTGGGGTAGTAGTAGTAGTTGGGGTAGTAGTAGTAGTTGGGGTAGTAGTAGTAGTTGGGGTAGTAGTAGTAGTTGGGGTAGTAGTAGTAGTTGGGGTAGTAGTAGTAGTTGGGGTAGTAGTAGTAGTTGGGGTAGTAGTAGTAGTTGGGTAGTAGTAGTAGTTGGGGTAGTAGTAGTAGTTGGGGTAGTAGTAGTAGTTGGGGTAGTAGTAGTAGTTTGGGGTAGTAGTAGTAGTTTGGGTAGTAGTAGTAGTTGGGGTAGTAGTAGTAGTTGGGGTAGTAGTAGTAGTTGGGTAGTAGTAGTAGTTGGGGTAGTAGTAGTAGTTGGGGTAGTAGTAGTAGTTGGGGTAGTAGTAGTAGTTGGGGTAGTAGTAGTAGTTGGGGTAGTAGTAGTAGTTGGGGTAAGTAGTAGTAGTTGGGGTAGTAGTAGTAGTTGGGTAGTAGTAGTAGTTGGGGTAGTAGTAGTAGTTGGGGTAGTTGGAGTAGTTGGGTAGTTGTTGAGTAGTTGGGTAGTTGTTGAGTAGTTGGGTAGTTGTTGAGTAGTTGGGTAGTTGTTGAGTAGTTGGGTAGTTGTAGTAGTT
>WBZZ01002728.1:0-2500 GCA_019918135.1 Paulinella micropora
TGAGTATAGTGCCAAAGACCTTAGCAATAATCGGCAGTAGCGAGATAGGTCTGTAATTCTCAGGCAGCGTTCTATCTTTAGCTTTATATATTTCAATAACTTTAGTTATTTTTAGTGCATCAGGGTAATGGTTATGTTCTATAGCTTTATTGAAGATCGTTGTTAATATCGGGGCAATGTACTTTGTAAGGTCTTGCATGATGGCTGGTTTTATTTTGTTTATATCTTCTGCTTTGTTTCTGTTAATTGCTTTCAGTGTATCGACTACATCATCCTGCAAAATGCGTTTGAGTGTAAAGGGAGGCAGTTTTCTCTGTGTTAGGTCTATTTCATCTTCTCTGACTTTATGTTCTTGGGGGATTTGGGCACTGACCTTGGAGCCGACCGTCGTGTAGTGTCTGTTGAGTGCATTGGCAATACCTTTGGGGTCGGTGATTACCTTATCATCTACGCGGAGTTGGGTGGGCGAGGTCTTCAGACCTTGTGTCTGTGGGATCAGCTTTCTCAACGCATTCATACGTTTTTTTGGATCGTGACTTAGTTTTTCCATTAAGGTAGTCATGTATGCTTTCTTAGCTTTCTTAATCTATCTATTAGTTTTATTTCTTTGCTTATTATACTTAGTTCTATTACTTTTAACTGTGCATGCTATTTTTATTTCATACAGTTCTCTTTGTTTCTTAATCATAGCTCTAATTTCATTATTGCACCATGGTTTCCATTTTCGTTTCTTTACACGCTTTTCATACTTTTCTACCACTGTCTTAATAGCTGTATGTATTTTATTTATATAATTATTAGGAGTATCATTTAGTTCTGGGTCAAGAACTTGCTTATGTTCATAAATTATTTCTTCTGTTATTATTTCCTTCTTGTCTTCATATCTCTTATTACTTAGGATTTTATTATTATTTTTCTTATGTGTGATTGGGGTGTGAAAGATAGCATAGATGGGGTGGTGATCAGAGATGCATGTAGGTAAGACATCAGATGTGATATCGCAGGTGAGTGTCGTTAATAAAACATCAAGCAATGTATGGCTCTTTGCTTTGCGGGTGGGATTTTTGATTGTGGTGAAGAGGTTGTTGATTGCAAGGAAGTCACATATCTGTTTTGTAGGGCGCAAGAGATCAAGGTTAAGGTCACCAACAATCGTGATGCTGGTGTGTGGGGAGGCAGAGAGGATACCTTGCATGTAGTTTTGGAGCTCTTGGAAGAAAGCGCAGTCGTAGGATTGTGAGAGTGGTCTTTTGTAGATATGGAATATGGTGTGGATTAGATTATTTTTATGTTCTGTGCTGTGTATCTGCATGATTACGCCAGAGGCTTTTGAGATTTTAGATTCAGAGATTGTGATGTGCATATCGTTTTTATAGTAGACCGACACATCTGTGGTATGATAGGATGTGTATGTTGGGATTGGGAAGTGAGTGTGTGGTGTACCTGGTGTTATTTTGGATTCCGTAAGTAATATAATGTCTGGGATGAAGTGAGTGCAGTCAGGGTTGGAGATGGTTAAGTAGGGTTGGTGGCTTCCTGTTATACCACTGATATTTGTATGATATATAGAGAAGTGTTTGTTTACCTTGGGGGGAAGAGATGTGAGGTGTGGTTGTATGATTTGTGCTGGTGGGTGTGATGGTGCATTGTTGCAATTGGGTTGAGTCTGTTCTGGTAGGTGTTCCAGGGGTAAGGGGTTGGGCTGTAATAAGAAGCTCATGGCTTGCTGCGGTGCATCACTGGCAGGGAACGTCGAACTGGAACTAGACATGGTTGCATTTCCTGACCTGTTGGTCCTTGGGGAGGCAGATGAGTGGTCTGACTCACAGTTCTTGAAGTGGTTCTTCAAGTATCGAATATGAGTCAAGCGTTGGATCTTAAATCTGTTCTCACTCTCGTGTGCGTAGATATATCTCACCATCTGTGGTCCACACTGCTGCCACGAAATTTGGGTAGTCCTTCATGAGTTGCTTTGTGTGGTCAAGGAGTTTGCGTGTTTCAGGTGACAAGCTCTCTTTACACATGATGTGGTAATCTTTACCCGTAATTCTGCAAGCGTGGCGTGATTTGCGAGATTTGCTTGTGCTGGGGATGCGAAGATTTATCGTACCGGACGAAATTTTTCTTCAGCTGATTACTTGCAAACCGGACTTTTATCGCAGGCGTGGTTTTTGCTGTTTCCGGGTTGTACATCTTTGCTGCATGGTCCGAGATCATTCTTTTGCAAAGTAATATGTCACCATCCTTACAGTCCATACCTTTCGCTTTCATTAAAGCAGTTACTATTTTCTGCGTTTGTTTTTGAGTTTCTTTGGAATCATATGGAATTCCGGTGATTATCGCGGTGTCCAAAGATTCGTTGTTTGGGAGTACTACCGGTGGTTCTTCCCTTTTATGTAACGGGAAACTTTCATGCAAATTGCTGTTTGCGAGATTAAAGGGTTGTTTCCAGCTGCCTTGAAGTGTGTTGTTGTTGTTGCTGTGTGATGAGGATGCACTG
>WBZZ01002728.1:25000-27500 GCA_019918135.1 Paulinella micropora
TTAACGCCTTGAGGCCATTGGGCTGGACTTCTGTAATAATAATAATAATAATAATAATAATAATAGTAATAATAATAGTAATGATAATAACAATAGTAATAATAATGATAATAATAATAATAATAGTGCTTCTCTGTCAATGGCTGATGCAAATCTGCACATGCGCCTCCATCGTCTCACCCGTGAGGGGAGTACGAAGAATTGACGATAGGCTCTAATGACACCCCCGCACGGGCAGTTCCAACACTTCCAGACGGACCATTATGTTCAATGAAAATACTGGTGGCACCGACGGGAATCGAACTGGCGACAGGGCCCAGATGGTAGAACTTGACCACTGGGCTATCACGGTGTCCACTAATAATAATAATAATAATAATAATAATAATAATAATAATAATAATAATAATAATAATAATAATAATATATAACACACACACACACACATATATATATATATATATATATATATATTGATCTGTCATGGCTGAGCCCGAGGGCCATGCGCCTCCATCCCTCGACCCAACAGGGACTACAGTGAGTATGTTGGGGAGGGAAGAGTGACTCTAACCATCCTGCATAGAAAGCCCCAAAAGGATGTCCCTACTACCCGCACAGTGTCGGGTACCTTGCAGGAAATCAACTACAAATGAAATAATAATAATAATAATAATAATAATAATAATAATAATAATAATAATAATAATAATAATAATAATAATAACTAGGGACTGTGCCAACACCTGAAAGAATGGTTTGCGGTCGCTTCGCATCCCCCCCCCCCCCCCCCCTCTCTTTCCAAGGTCGCTTGTCCTCTCATTCTCACATGCACAACTTTTACAGCCTTGGAGCAATCTCAGCCATTCATTTTGGTGCCGGCGAATTCGCTTTGGGTACGTACAATTACAGGGCCGGGGTTCCCGGGGGGAGAGACCCCCGAACCCCTTCCCCGTCGACAGGGTACGTTCACTTGCCGGAGGTGCCGGCAGAACGCAGGTGTAAGCTCTGGTGGCACAAGAACCTAAAATCTCTGGGTTTTGTACCACCGGGCACCAAATTATTTGGATCTCCAAAGAGAGCTCACCGAGAGGTGTCGGGTACACCAAACATCAGCCTCAAACTCCCTCTGGTGTGCGCGCCTGGTGGCACAAAAACCTGAATTTTCTGGTTGTATGCCACCCGGCACCACAATTTTTATATTTTCGAAGAGAGCTCATCAAGAAGCGTCTTATACACCGCTAAATCTCTCTGGTGTGCGCAAACGGCGCCTGGTGGCAAAAAAAACCTCAATTTTCTGGCTTGTGTGCCAACCGCGACCAAAGCGGGTACGTACAATTGCAGGGCTGGGGTTCCCAGGAGGAGGGCCCCCCGGAGCCCCCCTTCCCCGTCGACAGGGTACGTTCAATTGCCGGAGGTACCGGCAAGTACTCCCAAAAACAAGGAATTTTGGCATTCAGGACACTCCCCTAACGCAAATATTTGCGTGAGTTCCAAAAAAATATATCAGCATCAACATCGAGCCTGGGGCTAGCCACCCTGTCAATATATGAGCTCCCAACTCCTCCTGGTTCACACAAACCATTACTTATTCCGACGAGGGTGCAGAAAATAGGCTAAAAAAAAACAAGGAATTTTCGCATTCAGGACACTCCCCAACGCAAATATTTGCGTGAATTCCAAAGAAATTATATCAGCACCAAAATCGAGTCTGGGGCTAGCCACCCTGTCATTATGACCTCCCAACTCCTCCTGGTTCACACAAACCATGATTTATTCCGATAGGGGTGCGAAAAAAAACAATGAATTTTGGCATTCAGGACACTCCCCTAACGCAAATATTTGCGTGAATTCCAAAAAAATGACATATATCAGCATCAACATCGAGTCTGGGACTAGCCATCCTGCAAATATTAGCTCCCAACTCCGCCTCGTTCCCACAAACCATGATTTATTCCGACATGGGTGCGGAAAAGGGGGGAGGGGAGGTGGGGAAGGGGGGGGGGGTACACAAAATCCATCCCCCCCTCCCCCCCCAAACCCCCCACCCCCACCCCCACTCCCAACACCTTTCAGGGATTAATAATAATAATAATAATAATAATAATAATAATAATAATAGTGCTTCTCTGTCAATGGCTGATGCATTTCTGCACATGCGCCTCCATCGTCTCACCCGTGAGGGGAGTACGAAGAATTGACGATAAGCTCTAATGACACCCCCGCAAGGGCAGTTCCAACACTTCCAGACGGGCCGAATAATAATAATAATAATAATAATAATAATAATACGCAAGCAAGCAAGCAAGCACCTCTGGTCAACACAGCTGTGTCGCTTTGAACGTAGCCCTCTGCTTCCAGCGCCTCCTACCCCGGAAAAATAGATAGAGTAGATAAAACAGATAGATAACAGACAGACAGACAGACAGACAGATAGACAGATACACAGATAGATAGGTAGATAGATAGATAGATAGATAGATAGATAGATAGATAGATAGAT
>WBZZ01002728.1:35000-45000 GCA_019918135.1 Paulinella micropora
AAATGTGGCAACACAGTAAATGAATCAGTGATGATTTCGTCTCCGACTACTTCCACTGTAAAAGCTGTACTATGATATCCTGCTGGACGTTGCTCGCAGATTTTTTCATCGTTGCCGGAACGACTCAGCCATGATTTCGAATACAAAGCTGTCAGACGGCTCCTAGCACCTGTAGGAGCAGTTGCGCCATCTTGGCCACGTTGCGGCTTGATTCCGTACACATGCAGTACAATTTTACTTCCTGCAGCAAGTAGGGTTTTGTTGTTGCTTGATATCTTGGAAAGCTTGATGCTCATGAGCTTCTCCTAAATGAAAAGCTCCGGGCCAACCGTATGCTTTCATGTTAAGCGCAGCCATCTGGCCCAAAGACGATAGGTCTTGCTCAGTAAGTAGCTTGTTGACCGCATCCAATCCTCCATCTGGAAAGAAAGAAAGGAGAAAAAAAAAGGAGAGAGAGAGAGAGAGAGAGAGAGAGAGAGAGAGAGAGAGAGAGAGAGAGAAATGGAGCTCGGAACAGGAAGCGAGAGCGTGAAGTGGATGGAAAAAAAAAGAAGAAAAAAAGTGTGTGTGTGTGTGTGTGTGTGTGTGTGTTTATGAGAGAGAGAGAAAGAGCGAGAGAGAGAGAGAGAGAGAGAGAGAGAGAGAGAGAGAGAGAGAGAGAGAGAGAGAGAGAGAGAGAGAGAGAGAGAGAGAGAGAGAGAGAAAGAAAGAGAGAGAGAGAGAGAGAGAGAGAGAGAGGGAGAGAGAGAGAGAGAGAGAGAGAGAGAGAGAGAGAGACCTTGGGCGTCTTTAATGCGGACGTACTTTGCGTACAGCTCCTTCTCTTCAGTGGAGAGCTTGCCTTTCCCAGAAAGGTTGTAAAGTTCTAATATCTTAGGAGATTTCTCATCAACTTCAACCGATGAGTCTGGTAACGATGGATGGTCACGCGATTCTGATGGTAATGGCTGAGCTAAATACATGGCAGGTAACTGAGGCTCAGGTGATGGAGGCGATGGACTCCGAGTCGGAGACTCAGCTGCGTCAGTGTCACTGGGTGTGCTAGGCAGCGATCTGGATTACTGGATTACCTTGATCTGAGCGATCAGCTTGACGAATATCACCACACATATCGCAGACCAAATACTCATACTAATTTTCTGCATAGGTGCAGACGTTAACGTTGCACATCCACTTTTCCTCGCTGCTAGCATGCGCACCACACATATCGCAGACCAGATCATACGCAGACGAATTTTCTGCATACGTGCAGACGTTGCACGTCCACTTTTCCTCGCTGCTAGCTTCTGTTGCTGGGGATGTGCTCTCAATTTTCTTCTGTGACGCAGGCTTCAACTTGACCTGATGGTTTCCCTTGCTGGGATATGATCTAGACTTATCTGTTTCGATTTCTTTTTTTCCAGTCGATAGCTCCGATGCATGCAGGTTCTTGGATCCCGAAGCGAGACGTTGCTTCTTCTTAACTTCGAATTGAGTAGGATCGATATCCGATTCAGAATCTTTATCCATAGAAAGATCGATCAGGCTCGCTGAAGGAGACCTCGCAGGGCGTAGCTGAGACATAGAATTTTGCTGGAGCGGCTCCAAAACCCTTGAGATACCGGGATGAGTAATGTGCTTCAGCCGGCGCTTGGTAGCTTTCGCCTTTTGGCTTCTCTCCTGTATGTAGTCGACGACTTCCAAAAACTGCACTCGATCTCCCTCAGGCTTGGTTTGAGGTCTCGCAGATGTACTAAATCGTTCCAAAATATCTTCGTTCTGCATCACCAATACAAACACACATCAAATAATATGTTACCATGTCTGTATATATATCTGTATATAAATGTATGTGTATTACATTGTACATGTACGTTATATTTGTGTATGTTTGTATGTACATACTTATGTATGTGAATATGCATGTAATATATAGTACTAGCTGTTAGAAAAAGATATTATGAACTGAGCATCGTATGCACCTCCTGCACAGATGCTATCAGAGACTTAGCTTGTCGTTGCTCTCTTTTCAGGGCGAACGCTTCTTCGCAAAATCTTCTTCCTTCGTCTGCTTCCAGTTTCGTTCCCATGTTAGCATTTCCCCAGTCCTGGGGGTCTCCTTCCCGTTTGAGAGCTTGTGCAAAGCTCTTCACTGACTTTACCTCTATATATTGCTGTTGACATTCAAGACAACAACAAAAATTAGTTTTTCATTTTTGTGTCAGATTTTCATTTTTGTGACAGTTTTTCATTTTTGTGACAAAAATTCAAATTTTCAAATTTAACGGTAACATTTCGCGAAAATTTACGATATTTTGCGGACGAATATAGCCGTTAATTTGAAAAATTCAAATTTTCACCCAAAATCAAAATTCCAACCAAAACTGAAATTCCAACCAAAACAGAAAAATCAAATTTTTTTTGTTGTCTTGAATGTCAACAGCAATATGCATACAACAATACTGCATTCGTATAAAACTACCAGACATTTATAAATAATTCATACATATATGTATATATAAGTTTTTACGCAAACACTTTTCAATAGTACCGGTACAATAGAGTATTTTTAATAGTGATCTGAACAACTCTACTTGCCACTTGTAGGAATACTGAATAGGCAAAGCGTAAGAGTAAAATGGATGTGGTATTAATATCAACTTAGTTGAAGCGGCCGGCCGCTGGTCACCTCTCAACTCAGCGTACGATGCAGGCGGCAGCACTGACTCTTGAGGAACTGATAAATTTACTTAAATATTAATACCTAAATTGTTTCTGGCTCGGATTTTTTACCTTTACTAATTTTTCACTTGGGTTTGCTCAGTCTGAAAAAAATCCTTTTTACCAATATCAACTCGTAATTTTCTCGCTGGCCGTGATAGCAATTTCCTTTTTTACATATATTAACTCGTAATTTTTCTCACTGGCCGTGCTACTTTTCCTTCCACTCTAACCCAGTGACATCCGCTACCACACAATATAAACTAATCTTGCATCACAGATTTTTTCCTCAAAAGCCTTCTTGTTGAGCACAGCTTCATATGCACTGCAGACCATACACACCTTGCCATTTACCTAGCCCTTGCCCTTTTCCACTATCCAGCCCTAGTACTAATCTAACCCTATGCAAAGGGGTGAGCACGGTCACTCGTGGTCCGGTAAACACCTGTTAATAAATAACTATTTCTGAAAGTTAAATCTGCCCTGATTAGGGTTCGGGATTCGATACGTCTGTACGACCAGACCGCCTACGATGAGCAATCATCGCAGAGACAACCTTCTGCCCTGGTGACAGCTCAAGGAACTACAACTCTGTGAACTCAAGCCAACGACGTCACGACACGGATCGTAGAAGTAGCAGATCAAACTCCCCATACCGCAGAAGAAGATCAAGCTCCCCACGTCACGACTACCAGCAACAACCCAACCAACACGACAACAGACGATACAACAATGAACAACGGCGAGGACGTAGCACTGAACGACGACACCAACGCTCACACTCAGGCAAACAACACTCCCTGTCCCCACAGACCACCAGACGCAACCCTTCTGACCAACAAACCACGGACCAGTGAGGAAGGACAGCAACGCAACCGACACTAGTCAACCTCACATCAAAGCTCCAAACCGGCACATAGATATGAAGTATTTTACAATGGGTCGGGTTGTCTAGCGATTTCATATCAATGGAGTGAGTGAAATCACTGTCCGTGCAGTTTATCCTATTTTTGCTATTGATATAGTAAATGTTAGAGCTCCTGCCTCCCCTATATTCCATCACACCTATATAATGAAAAAACATATATTTGTTTTAATTACTTCAAATAAAGGTATCAAAGCCGTAGCCGTTCTGGTCTTTCAACTCTTCCGCTTCTTTTTCTTTTAAGTCCGTCCAACCGCTGGCAAATTTAAAGCGGTTTCCTTTCGCCCGCTCTAACAAAAACCTAATACTATGCCACCCGCAGGTTGTGCTTGTGTCGCTTTGGTTTTTAACCTGATTAACCTTCATAAGTAGGTATGTGCTCAGCTTACTCTTTTCAATAAGTTGTTTCATTTGGTGTTGAACTAGGTCAGTCTGCTTATACAGTGCGAGCGGGTCGTAGATTTCAATAGAATTGTCTTTAATTAGCAATCCAATGTGAGCCTGGTTGGCTAGAATTATCTAAATTCATAATAAAGCCATACTTCTTTCTTTTTTCAGGCTCAGTTTGTTTATTTCGTCGCTAGCTACTGTCCCTAAAGACCAATTGTGCTTTTTCACAATGTCATCTAATTCATCCATCATTAGCCCGCGATAGCCTTCACCTCCTTGGTCGTCTTCTAACTGTGGCATATTTTGTAAATCTATTATTAATTTTTTCGCATCCTCATCGCCTGCTGGTGGCTGACCCTTGTCTCTCACCACGACGGCAAGCTAAAACTCACTCTCGCTCTCAATCAGCCTCTACATCAGCTACAACCCCCAAGAAAAAGGATTATGATGTTTCAACTCCCTACACATCATCCTACCTGAAGAATTTGTCCCGTCACAAAGAAGAGAAGGAACAGAAGAACAAACAACAACTACAACAACGGGGACGCAACAAATACACATCCTCACCGCTGAAATATGATCGGGTTGCTTCTCTGGATGTTTGCTACACTACACTCCTATGCAATTCACCAATTGACAAGCAGGTCAATGGAAATACAGCTTACTCTCTCGTGGCCAGAAGATTGAGTTTGGAGCAGACAGCAATCAAGAGCAGAAAGATGAGGAACGTGTTAATGCATGGTTACAGACTACCCCCCGCCCTGCACTTCTTATTTCCTTCTATCGTGGTGCACACAGTGTCTTTTTGCAGGAAAGTGTTAGGAGTTTGTATTTCTGCATTTTGCTATTATATAGAATATTAATCTCACAATCACTATTATACTAAGCATGGGACGTATTTTTCTGGTCCTGGTTGTGGTTCTGGTCCTGGTTGTGGTTCTGGTCCTGGTTGTGGTTGTTGTTGTGGTTGTTGTGGTTGATGTTGTGGTTGTTGTTGTGGTTGTTGTTGTTGTTGTTGTTGTTGTTGTTGTTGTTTTTGTTGTTGTTTTTGTTGTCGTTCTGCTTGCTTCGTTTTCTTTTCTATCTAAGCATTAAATGAAGCCCATCCTTCCGCAGATGTTTTGATGTTTTTCGTTGTTTCGCGTTTGATTAAAAATTGTTGTAAAGTCTTTTTGTAATTAACAACTCTTCCACCCTTGACAAGGATAACTACAATACCAGCTTTTTCTAAATCTTGAACGATTTGCTTGTTAGTTTTTTTGTTATCACCTCTATTCTGGACAGAACTTTCAACCATCTCATTAAATATTTTTTCTCGCTGTAAATGCTCAATCTTACTTACGTTCGCATTCAATTGTTGAGTTATATCTTCTGCCTTAGTATCGGACGGTTGAGGTTTTTTCCGAGCTCGTTGTGGGGTTTTACTGTATTTTGTCTGGTGGCATCAATAAAAGCCTTTTAGTTTTTTGGAATTCTCTGAGTTCTTCATTTATTCGTTTCAACCTTTTAATCTCTCTTTTCTTTTCTTCTTGTCTTTCCTTTATTTCAGCATCCTCCGTCCTCTCTCTTCTTTTCTTTTCTTCTTCTTTCTCTTC
This sequence comes from Paulinella micropora, assembly GCA_019918135.1. Classification (NCBI taxonomy): domain Eukaryota; phylum Cercozoa; class Imbricatea; order Euglyphida; family Paulinellidae; genus Paulinella; species Paulinella micropora. The sequence goes on from WBZZ01002728.1 coordinate 40,611, forward strand.
AAGGTCTTTGATTTCTTTTATTTCCAACCTTTTCTTTTCTTCTATCTCATCCCTTTTCTTCTTTTCCTTTTCTTCCTGCTCGTGTATCAGGTCATATTTTTTCTGTAAGTTGTCTTGTATCTGGTTTCGGTTCTCGTATTCAAGACGCAAACAAACTTAACTATTCGCTCTTTTGTAGGGACTTCGCCCCTACGACCCCTAGTTTTTTACCTCGGGGGTTGAAAGGGGTGTCCCCTTTCATATATTTCAAAAACAGTTTAACAATTTGAAGTGTTGAAAGGTCATTCGCTTTCTTACCAAAGTTGAGATATGCTCGTTTGCCTTCACTTTGATATATGGTCGGCCATCTTTGGTTCTGTATATCCTCGGAGGTCGTTGTTTAAGTTTCTTCCTCGGTTTTTTACAACCATTGTAGGGGCACCCTACGACCCGAGTTTTTGGTGAAGCTTTTTTTAAAAAAAGGTTCTATGTGTTAATGAAAAAAAAATTAATATAAGATTTTACATTTGAAAGGCAAGCCCTTTCGAACCCACCTGTGGGGTTGTAGGGGTTTACCCCTACCGAAACTTAACGGCTCCTCCTCGTTGCTTACCGTATCCTTGTTTCGCCGCCGCCTTCGCTACACGGTCCGCATAAGGCACTCCGACATCGCTAAGAAAAGTAGCACCCCTTGAAACCAATTGATTCTTGATAAACCTATTAGCATCTAATATGGCTTGTCAGACTTTTTTCCAATTTACTTTGCCTCCTGTTTGTTTCTTTTTTGATTTTCTTTTTCCTCCTGCTTGTGGCATACTGGGATTGTAGCTGATGTTATAACCTGATGGACTACTGATAATCACTGGTGATGTTAGCATACACCAGACTTTTTTGGTGAAGCTTTTTTTCAAAAAAGGTTCCTATATGTAGTTCTGAAAAAAATAAATAATAAAATTACAAAATTGATTTTTCAAAGAAAAATCTTGTTGGGTATTACTACCCAACGAATCGTTTATTGAAATTTTGCCTCAGTTCGTCCGATACAGCATCCACATACAAAAAGTTAAATCTCTCTTTCGTCGCCTCGTGATATTTTTCAATGAAGTATTCTAGGTCGTAGCCGAGGTCTAAATGTTTATACACGAGTTCTATTTTATTAACACTCTGACCTGGAAAAATAAGAAGGTAGTCCAGCTGTTTAATCGCCTCAGGCCGTAAGTCGTTTAGGTATTGCGAACTCATAATCACCTTACTTTTATAATTCCTATTTTTTCAACAGGTCGCTCACAGACTTATCCCTTAACCCGCTACCTAAATCATCTAACACGAGAACGACTTCGGGAGTTTGATACTTAGACGGTCTCTCCGCTGGGGGTTCTTGCTTTTTCTTCTCTTCTTTACCAAAATAAAGAAACTTCGGCTTCGGTTCTTCTTTCTCGTCCCGCACAACCTCGCCTTCTTCTTGCTCCTCGTTTGGTTTATTGAGCTTGTCTAACTCGTAATCAATCACACTGTATCCGTCCGCTTTCAAATATGCGTATATCGTCATCGGGTTTCCCTTCTTCTTGAAGTGCTTAACTATTTCTTTGTAAATGTGGTCCTTGTGTATAGTGCTGGCTATAATAACAATACGGGTCTTTTTGTCGGTCGTTCATTTTAAGATTTCAAACAGTGCCGTTGTCTTACCGCTCTGCTTGCGCGCGATAAGAAAAATATTAGCGAACGGTTCATCAAACAACTTATATCCTTTAGCCAACTTGTCTCCATCTCCGTTTTGCTTAACTGGTCTAGCTCGTATATCATCAATTTTTTCCATTTCTATATATTTATTATATTTTCTAAGCGACGAATTCTAAACAAATAACAATTCTTCCACCCAAGGGGTCAGTCTCAATACTACCATTGTCTGTTTTAAGCACTCTAAAACTGTATTGCCCGTCGGTCCAACCTACTACTCCTAAGTTGTAGCTAAGATTGGAAATGTTTGCTGTGTTGCTGTCAGCGAATGTGCCAATAATTCCAATGTGGTCCATATGAAGGATTTTTGTTTTCGTCTCGGCTAAATTATTCATATAGTGGATAAAGTTAACATTCATTCTTGTTGATGTAAAGTTCAATTTAATGGTTTTGTCAAATGTCTTGCTAGTACCATCAACCCCACCAGGAAAATCATTACTCAGAAAAATAATCTTTTGGTATTTGATTTCACTCATAGTATATTGTGTATAATATATTATGTTATTAATATTATTATTTGTGTGCTCTGTGTTAGGACGGACCGCTGTGATTTCTATTAACGGGTCAGCAAAAAAAAGAATGAAAGTTGTCTTTATTGTATTCAAAAAGGAATAGAAACAAAATTTAAATGTGTGCATAAGCCGATGAGTGATTGGTGTGTTAGTTTTGACGAAGAAAACTATACCTTTAATCTGTTCAAATGATGCTTCTTGGTATAAAATCCACTTGTATGAATGCTAGTAGGGGCAAGCCCCTACGACCCCGCTGTAGGGTTTGAAAGGGGTTTCCCCTTTCACTTCTTTGAACTAGAAGGCGATGGAAGGCATATGCCAATCAATAGTGTTAAAATTCCGACATAAGTGTTAGCAACCTCACAAGGTAAGTTCTTTTCAGATAGCCTCATGATACAAAGGGTTATAATGGCAATAATGATACCCATTTGAAATAAGTATTTAATAAGTCGGCTGTCGGTCGGTCTGTTTTTTATACAACAAGAATTCCAGTTATCTTCCAATTCGTGCTCTACTTTTTTTTCTTCATTCTTCAACGAGATGTCCAAAACACGGTTCTTCAACTCTGGTGTGAGGTCGCCATCTACTTCTATGATTGGTGGTGGTGGGTGTAATCTAGGGGGCAGTGCAAAGCTACGCTTTTCAAAGCATATTAGGGAAAACGACTGCTCGTATTTCTGCTAATTGGTTTGCTTGGTCTTGTAATATATTAATTAAAGTTTTATTTTCTTTTTCTAAATTATTGATTGCATCAATAGATGTAATAACCTTTTCCTTTAAATGTTGAAAAGCACTGACCAATATCGGAATAAAACTAGTATATGTTATGCTTTCAAGATTTCCATTTCCATCATCCGCTTTCATTCCACTTTCAGATACAAATTCAGGAAATATTTTTTTTACTTCGTCCGCAATAAATCCGTGGTTCTTTTGTTCTTTCTTTTCGTCTGATTTCAAATAATATGAACAACAATTTATTTTCATTAGTTTTTCGCAACAATCCCCGCAGTCTAATGCTTTAATATCTGATTTTAGCCTCCTGTCCAATGAGTATGTCCAAGCACCATTAAGTGGAACATAATTATAAGCACCAGAAGGCTCACCCGTAGAGTTTGAAGTAGTCCAAGCATGAAGGACACCAGTTGCTGAAACAATTGAAAATTGCCTTTAGTTTGTTTAAAGAGGGCCGGGCGAGGACCTACTAGCATATTTACATGATATTAATATATGTTTTTGTGTTTCATAGAAGTGCACCAAATAGAATTTCAAGTTTTACTTCATCTTCCTGTTCAGATTACGTGGGTCCAAACCTTTCTTTACTTTTCACACACTTACATAGTATTTAACTTCTTCTTCCTTTCTGTCATGATAATGTACTGTCTGATGTTGTTTTCTTTTAAATCAGAATAAAAACCAAAACACTGATAAATCAGTACTAATTTATATGCATTATAATTATATTAAATTAGGTCTAGTAAGATGGCTCGATCGTGAATTAATTAAAACAGACTGCTTAAGCAAAAAAAAAGGAAAGAAAGTCAGAGCCGCAAAGTCTAGACAGAAAGAAGGAGAGAAGGGGACAGAAGGAAGAGAGGATGAGAAAAAGAAAGAAAACTTGGAGAAAAAAAATGAAGCCCAGAAGATAAAACTCGAAAAAACAAACAAACAAACAAACAAACTTGCCACCAGTAGAGATAAGTGGAAAGCGTAAGATTTCGAAGGGAAGTGGTAAACTAGACGACTCGTAGAGTTAGAACGAAGGAATGGAACAAGATGAAGAAAGGAGGGGGGAACCTCTTAAGCTTCCCACTTGTCCTTATAAGTGGCAAATATTCTTTTATTAAAAGGTTCAGTTTGCGTTGAAAAGAAATTCGGGAGGAGGAGGAGAAGGAGAGGAAGGAAGGAAAGAGAGAAACAAAGCAAGCAAGCAAGCAAGCAAGAAAGACAGAAAGAAAGAAAGAAAGAAAGAAAGAACTTCTACTAGCGGCAAGTATTTTCTTTTTCAAACTGTTTGCGTTAAAGAAAGAAAGAAAGAAAGAAAGAAAGAAAGAAAGAAAGAAAGAAAATCACCACTATAGTACTATGATTACCATTTGCTATAACTTTTTCTCTCGCACCTTCTCTCACACTAAGCTGACTTCAGCATCCGCATTAGCCTGTCT
>WBZZ01002729.1:12500-37500 GCA_019918135.1 Paulinella micropora
TTATTAATATATCAAGTCTAGACTTACAGACATACATACATACATACATACATACATGCATACATCATTATTAATACATCAAGTAGAGTTGAAGAAGGAAGGAATATCATTATTAATATTAATATAAACCTAGATGAACCTGTCAGGAAATACCGGTACTAGTACGTAGAGCACTAATAACACAACTAATATGATTTTTTTACCTAGCACTCACCTGAACTTGTGACTAGAACTATTAAATTTTCGTAGAACTAGCCCTAGCTAGTGCGATCTGCTAGCTGCCACAACTAGTTTTATCAATAATAAATGTTATTAATAGTATACTATAATTATCTTTATGTAAGTTTCACTTTTTATGTCTCTTGATCATGAGTCATCTACCTCTTCCACTGTTCTCAGCGGAGTGTTCCATTTTATCATGAGTCTCTTCTGCTTCCCATCCATGATCAGCTCTACGAGTGACTCGTGGCAAGTATCATTCTTTTGCCCTCGGTGGCATTCAAGCCTCCGTTGTATATATGCCCCTCAGGCCTCGTTTTGACTCTGACTCTTTGGTCGGAAGCACATTTTTTGTTTACCTGAAAGTTTCCTGAAAGTTCTGACACTTCACATGATCTTCCCACGGAGGTGGCTCAATCCTACCGTCACCTGCGCCGCCGCGGTGGCAATTTTTAGATGATTATTCAAGTTAATAGTTTGAAAGGCTGAGTGATGCGTAAAGAAAAAAACTTCAAAAAAAAAAAATCTTATCTATTAGTGAATACTACTTAATCATGATTAAACTTAGGCTTGCACAAGTTTTAGGCGGGTACTACTGAGATAGTTCAAATTGATTGAGCCCGTGCGGCACGGTTTGATTCTGAGTTTCCTTCTGTTTCAATAAAGACTCAGTAAGCCTGGCCTACAGAATGGGAACCCCTCCACGGCAACCTCCTAACGTTACAATGATGGTTGCCACCCAGCACCGTAGTGAGTCTGGAGTCAAATATTGATTGTTGGGAGAAAAAAAAAAGAAAAAAAAGAAAAAAAAGAAAAAAAAACACTGCGTTTATTTTTTCTCTCAGTTGTGTATTAATATCTCTTGATATTACGTTTGTATTCCTCTTACGCTTCCCACTTCAGTAGTATGCCTACTAGTGGCAAGTGTTCTCTTACTTCAAGTACAGTGTTTGCGTGAAAACCATTTCATGAACTTTAGAACAACTCGGAATATTTTAGGAATTTTGAAATAATATCCAGGAGTCAGTTCAGATCTTGAGTACAATCTGAAACGACTTCAAGTGCTTCGTTCTCAGCCTGTTTCGTTTTGTCCTTGCTTCTTATTCAGTACTTGAATCGTCACGTTAGAAACTTCCCATCAAAGGGCTTTCTCATAAGCCACGACAAGGGTCCGAGGCTACATATGGGAGGCAAGTATTGGCTGCGAAACCAAACCAAACGCTTGAAGTAATCGCTTATTAATGCTTTCGAACCAGGCCATCTCACAAAACCAGGAACGAAAAAGTACGAGACTGGACGTGTGATAGATTTAGATAGAGAGTTGTTTTGGCCCGCAGCCGGGCATGTGTACCTGAAGCAGTAGGGGGGGGGGGGGGGGGGCACCTACGCCAACCACCGCGCTGCCGACCCCGCCTCGCCGCGCTGTCGCGCTTCGAGGCGGGGTCGGCAGCGCGGGATTGGCGTATGGCGCTTGGTAAGGCCGCCGGAGGAGGTCATCGAGTGTCACGTAGTGTGTGGGCAGCGGCTTGTCGAGGTCGCACGAGATCGTTGGACGCAAGAGCAGTTTGCAGCAGGAGCGCACACAGCCGACCACGATGATAGCGGTTGTAACGATCAGAGCCCAGGCCAACAGAGCTTCTTCCACTGGCATTGTTCACTTTAGACTAGCTACACAAGATTCTTTTTTTAGAAGCGGTAGTGTCCTTGGCCCGCGGGGTTCAGGTAGCCTTCGTAGAAGTACTGGCTGAAGACTTCTGAAAGTGCGCCGATCAAGAACAGCTGCTTGGCGGCGTCGCTGTCGCCTACCATCCCAAGCTGGCCGCGGCCCATGAGCCTAGGCAGCATGGCAAACAGCAGGCCTCCACCCGCCACGTGCACGGCCAGTGAAGGATAAGAGGCCAGACGGCCCTCCTTGGTGCGGTTAAGGACCCTACTTTGAATGAGGTTGATAGCAGTGGCAGTCACAAAGGCCACGACAGCCAGGCCGGTGCTCTTGCTGACCATGACACCACTCAGGCCGGGCACGGCCGAGAGGTTGAAGACGGCAGGGCCCTGAATGACGACCGGTGCGGCCAAGCGGCCGCCGCGCCTGATCGGGCAAAGTTTTCAAGCGAGAACAGATCGCTCACCACTTCGGACATTCTTTTGGAGAGATGTTTAATTGGCGCATAACAAAATAAAGATTTTTTATTATTTAACTACTCTTCTTCTTTTCTTCTGCGGGCGCGGGTGCGTCCAGATTTGTGGCTTGGCTAGCTGGCTGTGCTGCAAACATCGTGTTCTTGACATGAGTGATGGCGGCCGATTGCGCCGTCAGCAGAGCTAGTTCAGTCATAGGGTCCAGGCGCTGCAGTCCGATGCCCGCGCGCAGCTTGGCCCGCTCGACCAAGAAGCACCACCGATCATTTGCAAAGCAGGCCTCGGTCGTACCAGAGATTTGGTAACGCGAGCGGTTCGCTACCAAGTTTTCGAGGCACACTAGGCCTTGCTTGAGCACGGCGTCCGCCAGCTCGCCAGACAGTTCACCTTCCAGCACTTCCTCGACTTCGTCCAACAACAGCGGCAGCTTCTGCCTGGGTAGCCTGCGTAGAGTTTTTGGGTCGCAGTTGATGTGCGCCTTTTTGAGCTTGGGGCCGATCAGGGCACTGCGGCCATAGGCGCACAGGAGCCTGTAGTTGGGGTCATCGCGCAGCACAGGGTCTTCAGGTCCTGCCGACGATGGCGCGGCCAGACGCCGTGCCAGGCTCGCTTGAGAAGGGCCTGCCGTTCTGCGCCGCTTGGCCGGAGGAGGGGGGAGAGGAACAGCGGGCAGCTGTTCGATCTTTGTCTCGAGCGGTGGCTAAGTTGGCAAAAGGGTCTGTCATGACGATCGCTCATTCAATCTAACAAATTGCCCCAAGATTCTTGTTTTAAGCTACTCAAAGATGTTGGCATTGCCAGCCTTGTGGATGGTGTTCCAGCCTCGCACGAACAAGCCGCCCGCTGCGAGCAGCAGCTGATTGGCGGCGGCAAATAATAATAAAAAAAAAAATTCTTGTCGGGCAGATTAACTACTAACAGACAGCCACCATGAGCGGGAACAGAGGCCCTACCGTGCCGCTAGTCAACACAGGCGATGAAAAGGCGGCCGCCGCCCAGGCCAACCAAGTCGAGCATGGTACCGAGACCCGGCCGATCATCCAGACCGACTCGCTCGCCACCAGCTCGATCATCTACTCGGCACTGTCCGCCGCGGGCACGGGCCTTGATGAAGCCAAATGACCTGTTATCAGCCAGATGAAGAAGGTGGCCCAGCGCCTGTCACAAAACTCACTGACCCCTTGGTACAAGGTCAATCTACTCCCAATTTTACTCCTACTCATACTCGTATTCCTGCTCAGGGAGCGGTCCTGCTCGTCGGCACGCCCGTGGAGATCACTAGCGTGTACGGAGAGGCTTTCTGCAAGAGCAACTCCTGTGAAGACCCAGCGAAAGACAAATGGGACGCAAATAACACCAACATGCTACCGTGGTTAGTGGAGTTGCGTCGAACCTATGGAAATTCCTGGGAGGTATCACTGCTTCTTTTTTTTTGCGTGAACTCAGTCTTTTTTTTGTTTGTGCCTTGTGCAGGGCTGCATGCAAGTGGCAGGTTTCGTGGAACAGTACCAAACGGCCAAGGTCAGAGACGAACAGTGGGCGCGGATCCCTGCGGTGTCTTCTCTCGATCGCGAGAACGGCTCGGTGTTACTTCCAACAAGATGGTGGCATCAGCGATGGCCGGCTGCTTGAACACTTTTTCGATGGGCGCTTCGGCCACGGTAGTTTGTAGGACTTCGATGGCCTTTTTTTCGGCGTCCTCGCGTTCCTTGCGCTTTTTCGATGCGACGCGCGACTGTGTCTCGTTGACTTTGCCCAAGGCCAAAGCCAAGGTCGGGTCGAAGGTGCTGCATTTTTTTATCCCGGGCCCGGTGTGTTCAGTTGATTGTCAATTTTTTGTTTTTTGGGGCCCGTCTTTTTTCCTGTACTCGTCTTCTTACGCTTTGTTGTTTTTTGGTTTGTCAACCACCGCTTGCACTTTCACGAGATTTATGCCTAGGTCAGACAAGACCTTGTCCCATAGCTCCATCAGTTTCTCGCCACGCGGGCCTTCTTTTTTGATGTCTTCTGCCTTTTTCAGGATTAGACGGTTCAGCCTGAGCGATTTCTTGCTCGGCTCGACGGGTCCCTGGCTCCTTGTCTTGCGGTTCAGCAGCTCCTTGAGCAAGGGGATGGGCGGTTCGTTGTTCAGGCCGGTAGCGAGCTTCTGGTCGTGCCATCTGCCCGTGCTGTAGGCCAGCGCCAGGCGCACCAGCTTAACCCTCTTTTCGAAGCTGATCGGGTTGTCTTTGTTGTTCTCCAGGATCTGGAGCCCTCCCTTTTTATCCAGTAGCTTGGGAAGAGCTTGTAGTCCATGTCGTTAGCCTTCTTTCCGGCCGTGGCCGTTAGCACAAGGTTGGCCAGGTAGCGGAGGGGTAAGTTGTCCTTGTACCTTTGCATGTTCTCAGGATCATTGATGATGCGTCCGATGACGTTCTGTGTTGCCTTGTACAAACTCTTTGGCTTTTTTGGGCGTGCTTATAACCTCCTTCATTTCATCCATGTTGTTCACGGCCATGTTGTGTTTGCGTTCGTACTCCAGTATGCCCACGCGCAACACGTCGAGTATCTCCCGCTCACGATCGAGCGGCAAAGGGTCGCCCTTGCTGTTGCCAACTGCCATTGCCTGGTACATGATCTCTTGTTCCAGCTGTTTGGTCGTCAGCTCCTTGCTTGGCTGCGGTTCCTGGTCCATTGGCTGCGTAGCGTGTTGCCCCTCGCGGTCTTTGCTGTCCTCTCTGTCGCCAGCTCCTGTAGGCAGCGTTGCACGCTGTCCGTCGCTGGCGCCGCCACCGTCGCCTCCTCCCCCGGAGGCCACTTTTATGCTGTGGACAGTCGAGTCGCTTGCCTCGACACCCCTAGGCGGCGCCGGGTTCGCTCCTCCTGCCCGCATGCCCGTGCCGCGAGAGTGGTTGGGCGCGACGAGGCCGGCCTGCTGGTTCAGGTCGCGCGCTAGTGAGCTGCTGAGAATCTTTTTGTACTCCTGTTCGAGCCCCTCGTGCGACAGATCGCTGTCGGCGCCGGTCGCTAACTTCGTAAACAGCGAAGTCCTGGCAAAACGGTCGAGCTGGTCCTTGTTTTCGAAGGCGCGGATGCCCGACTCGGCCATTCTTGGCGTTGGCACTGAAGTGGTCGAGCATGCTCGCGTGCAACATTCTTTGTGCCAGCTTCTTGTCGTAGCCGGGCCGGTTGCTGTCTGCCATGAGCGCCTTGGCCTCGTCCTCGCTGGTGGCAGTGGCTTGGACAGCCGCCCGCCGCAGTTCCTTGGCTTCGCGCTCTAGCTGCCTGCTGGAACGCTCGCTGCACCTTGTCAAACTTGTTCGCTCGCTCCTTGAGCTCGGTGTTGCTCTGTGCAAGCTGCCGGCCGTGCTCTGCCAACACTCGGTTGCGCTCCTCGGTGGCCAAGTGCTTCTGTTCGGCCTGGGCGGCCTGCGCCTGGTAGAACATGCTGGTGATCGCGGAGCCGACGTACCCAGTGAAGGCCTGAGCGTACCACTTGCCCAGTTCGGACACTTTCTGTGTTATTTCCGTTAAGTTGCTCTTGGTGACCCCGAGCTCGGTCTCGAGCGAACCAACCTCTTCCTCCAATGCTTTCTTTTCGGCCTCTCGCTCGGTGAGCGCGGCCTGCAGGTGTTGGATATTTTCGGCCGTGCGCGCTTGATCAGAGCGCAGGGCGGTCTCCAGGTTGGCTACCACACTCCGTGATTTTGCTAACTGCTCGCGCGTCTCGCCAAGCATCTCTTCTTGCTCCTGGCGGGCACGCTGTAGCGCATTGATGTGTGCCCCCGCTTTGTCGTTGCTCATTTCGGACTTGGCCAGGAGGCCGCGTAGTGCCTCCTCGTTCTGGCGCAGGTGTTTGGCGCGGCGCTCGCTGCGGGCCAGCTGGTCCGCCAGGCGTCCCTGGCCTGTCGCTCGAACTTTACCCTCTGCTCGTCGCTCTCGGCCGCGTACCTGTTCCTCTCTGCTTCTGCCTCCGCCGTCGCCTGCTGCAGTTTCTGGCCAAGGACCCCGAGCCGCTGCTCGAGCGAACTTGCATATGCCTTGGTTCTATCCGCAGGCGCCTGTGAGCGCGTGGCCACTTCCGTGGCTTGGTCGAAATCGGCGCTGCGGATGCGCAGCCTGTCTCGTTCCGCCGCTAGGTCGCGCAGGTCATTGAGGAGCGCGTCCGTTTCCTGTTGTTGTTTTTGGAGCCTTGCGCTCAGGTCCTCTCTCTCCTCCTGGGCCTGTTGCCCGATGTTGAGCGCCTCGGTAAGCTGTGCCGCCAGCTGCTCGAACTTAGCGGTCGCCTGTCCCGCCTCTTCGTCGGAGAGCGCTTATTCTCTGCTCAGTTGTCTAACCTTGTTGGTTAGTTCGGTGCGTTCTTGGTCCAGTGCAGCCATTTTTTCCCTTGTGCCCAGCATGGCTGCCTCGCGTTTGGCGTTCGGCGATTTCGGTGACTTTGTTCTTGTTTTTCAGTTCTTCGTTTTGCTGCTTTAGGTCGTCGACTTCCATGTCAGTCCCCAGCCTCTCGGCCTCGCGCTGTCTGTTCTCCTCCGCCTGGCGCGCGCTCGCAGCCAGAATAATCTTATTCCGTGCTTCAAACTCTGCAAGCAGGGCTTCCTTTGCCTTGTGGTTTGCCTCCAGGTAGTCGATTCGGTCTTGCATAGCTTTTTTTCAATCTCGCGAGCACTTTGCTCGCTGCACGGTTCCATGCCATTTTCGTTTCTGAGTTTTTTCTCTTCCTCGAGAACCCGCATTTCTTGCTCGCGGTCCGCCTTGAATTTGGCATAGATTTCTTGCTCTCGCTTCTTTAACGCTTCCTGTAGCGCCTGCCATCGAGCAGTAAAGTCTTGTCCCATTTGTCCCATGTGTTGGCGTAGAGCCTGGATCGCTTGTCTGTTGCGAGCATCTTCCTTGTTCTGTGCTTTTATCTTTGTTATGGCATCTGCCAGGGCCCGCTCCTTGTGTTTTCTGTCCGTGTCCATTGCCGCAGTGCTTCGTCTTTTTCAGCTAGCTTGGCATAATACGCGTTTCGTATCCTTTGCTCTGCCTCCGCCTTTTCGCGCTCATAATTAGCTATCTCTTCCCTTTGTTGGCGGGCCTTCTCGCGTTCCTGTGTCAGGTCTCCCTCAAGGGCAGATTTGTGACGCCTTGCCTGCTCCAGGTCCTTCTGTAAGCTCTCGACGTTGTCACCTTTCTTCTTCGCCGCTGTCAGCGCGTCATCGAGGGCACGCTCTGCCTCGGTGGCGCGAATAAGGGCCTTTCCGAGTTTGCTCTGGACTTGGGTCAGGTGGCCGCTTGCTCTGGTCAGCTCGTGCTCGAGTTCGAATCGCTTGTCGTCGCTCTTGCGCACGCTCTGTCGCAGCCACGCGAGCTCGTGCTCGCTGTTGTCGCCGTCCTTTTTCTTCCCTTCCAGCTCTTGTATCTGTGCGCTCAGTGCTTCAGTGTTTTCTCTCTCACGCTGCGCGATGGCGGCCAGGGCTCCGATCTTGGTCTTGAAGGTGCTTTCCAGGTCGCCCAGATCACTTAGTCCACTCGCACGGAGTCTGGCCAGTTCGTCCCGCATGGGCAATTGTTCGTTTTAATTGGCAAATCGGAACGCGGCAAGACGCATTTCCTTAAGGTCGTATTTAGTCGCGTTTGGATGATTCATATTTGCGACCTGATAATGTAGTGGCTGCTCTATTCTCTGTGTGCGCGCAAGAAGGACCCTTTCCAGTACGGCCTGATCATGGCTCGCACGAAGTTCAAGAACAGCTTTTCGTTCCATTTCGCGAGCGAGCAGCACTGCAAGATCTATGAAGGGTTCAGGATGGACATCTTGCAAAACTACGTAGAGAACCTCAAGAAGCGCTACCTCGAGAACAAGTACCTCGAACCCAGCTTCATCCTTTTTGACGATTTGATTGGTATTATCGACTCGACCGACCGCTGGATGCAGAACTTCTTCGGGACATACCGCCACTACAACATCACGATCTTCATTGCGGTAAGTACAGTCACGCGCCTGTCATTTCTGAGTGTTCGTGTCTGTTCAGGTGCAGTACCTGACCGGGCGCAACTCCGTGAGCCCGTCACTCTCTTTCTGCCTCTACACGCACGTGGCAAAGATTGTTCTGTGTTATAGGATTATGCGCAAACAGACGTCACATTGCATCATGTTCAACTCGAAGGTGCAGCGGACTCTTAACAACCTGTGGGAAAACCGGCTCTTTCCCAAAAAGGAGTTTCTAAGTCACTTTGCTCAGTGCACGGACGAGCGTAACGTGGGGACGCGTCATGCTGCAATGATTTACCACGATCATTTAGATAGGCTGGAGTTGAACTATAAGTCCTGGCTTGCACCCGCTTCGCTGCCGGACGGCGAAGTCATCCTCAAAGGGCCGGACCCGCCCAAGCCGCCGAGCCAAGCGGATATCCAGAAACAGGAATGCCTGAAACAGCTAGCGTACCGCGCGCCGAGCTGGCTGCCGACTTCGCTCAAGGGCATGTCGCGCCAAGAGCGAGAAATGATGCAAAAAATGTTATTTTAAGGCGACCGCGCGAGACAGCGCCTCAAAAAGGACGAGAAGACAATGGCCCAACGGGACAAGGAGATCCTCCAGAAGCTGGACCAGCAAACCCGAGACGCAGAGAAGTTGGCGGCGGAGCGGTTTGCGCAGCAGAACCAGCTGCAAGCTGCACCGTTCAAGAGCAAGTTTGTGTACACCAACGCCGGTACAACGGTCAGGCCACTCCCTCCCGTCATTATTAGGTGGAAGGCCGCCCGGCGACGGTTACGACAGCTCTTAAAGGCAAGAAAAAACAAAAGTTCTGGCCCTTGTATATATACCGAAAGTCAAATGATACTAGCGGCGCTGCCGGCCGATCTCTTGGTGGAAGCGCTCTCGTAGAGGTCGCGCACACGATCCGTCACCTGAAAACGCACACGAACCTGTTCGCGCGCGGCCGGTGGAAGCGGCGCAAAGTGCAGAACGGCGAGCTGTTCGGCTTGCACAAGTTCCTGAACGCTACTTTTAATTACAGCACCAAGTCGCTGCCGCGCCTCATCAACACCGTGTCGCGCAAGAGCAAGCACATCTGCTTCACCTGCACCCAAAAGAAGGCGGTCGAGGGCTACTGTGGCACCTGTTTCGTGTTCCACCACCGCGACCGGGTGATCGCGCCTTTTGCCGCGTGCAGGCGCATGAGACGCACGTCTTTCCCCGTGCCAAGGACGACACGAGACTCCATTGTGGCGTTAGCCTACGTACCGGCCTACCGCTTCCGGCTGGCGTACGAGGACACGGGCTGGCCCGTGCTGCAAAAAGACAAGTGGACCAGTTATTTATGGCTGACGGGAGCCGAAGAGACAGCCGCCCGGTTCAAGCCCCGGTTCAACCGGGAGCTGTACATTACGGATTTTTAAATCTTCTTGATTTTAAATTTTTAAAAAAATGCTCTGGGAAGCTATCAAGTTCATTTTCTTTTTCCCCGTCCTGCTCGTAAGCCAGAACAGGGGTCAGGAGTTTGAAAGGAGGCACTGCCTCTTCTTCGGCGTCAACTGTACTAACTGTCTCGTCCAGAGCAGGCTGGAACGCGCTTGTTGTGTCGACGTCTGGAGCGAACTGTCCAAGAACTGCAAGTCCGTCGCGGTCGCCCTCGAGATAGCTCAAGGCAGTGGCGACGCTTGGTTTAAGGGGCTTGTCACTGACCCTGGCCTGTGTCCGCCGTGAGGGCCGTACGTTCCAGTCCGACGCAAACTGGCCCATGACCTCCACGGCTATTTCGGGCGCGCAGACCCACGTGCCACAGCGCTGGCCGCGCTGTTTCGGGAATTTGAATCTCGAAATGTGACCGTTGGTTAGCCGGTAGGGGTGTAGCTGGAGGTGCCTGCGAATTCGTTCCGCGCAACGGCTAGGAGTCAAAAAAGGAAACGTTTTCCCGGCAAAATCAACGAGCGAAATTTTCCCGTCAGGTGCCATTCGGCACGGTTTGTCGCTGCTCATCTTAACCGCAATTAGCGGCACGGCAAAAAATTGCAAGGGATTCGACCTTGCTTGCTTTTTCACTTTCTGACTTCAATAAAAGTCAGATTATGAGCTTTTGGTTCTTGAATCTCTTAGCACAATTGTGTAAACCGCGTGATCTGAGCGGCTGGTGTAGGATCGGCCGTATCAAGGGCCGTAGCGGCATGACTGGCGAAACGGTAAGAGGCTTTCACGGGAAAATAGAATCGACAGTCCCGCGCCAAAAACCGGGCCGGCGCAGTTCTGCGGCATGGTGTTGCAAATTTGCCGCGAAAAATTCCACGGCTTGACGGCGTAACCGTTCGGCTCTGGTCTCGCGGGGCAGCTGCGTGAGCCTAGGCGGGATTACGCATTTCAGGTCACCCAGGACCCGTGAATAGTCCGAGGCCAGCCTTTCGCCCTGTTGCACAATGGCCTGCACAATCTTGAGCAAGTCCGGCTCGTGCAGTGAGGGCACTGCCTTGCTCATCACTTTCACCTTGTCATAAAACATCTGCGTCTTGCCGATCCCTTCTTCTTTGTTTTCGTACTCGAGCGTGCCCCAAAACCCGGCTGAAAAAAACCGGCCGGGCCACGAGCGACTGGTTGCCGTAAAGTTCCCAGGCCACGTTGGCGTAGATGGCTCGCAGCAGGTGCGGGTAGATTCTCAGCACCCCGGCCGATGAGGCCGTGGGTAAGGCGATGGGCTTCCCGACATAGATAGAGTCCTGGTAATCGCTTTGCTCGTCCGGGTCCCTCCGGGGGTCCGCTCCTTTCTTCGCTGCCCGGTGTTGCAAGACTTGCTTTTTGCGGCCAATCTCCGTGAAAGTTATATACTGGTCGTCCTCCACTGGCAAGAACTCGCTGAACTTCCACAGCTCTGCCATGCGACACCCGAGGATAGACAGCAGCAGAAAGGACTGCAGGGCCCACAACGGGTGTCTCTCAAAGGGGCAGTCGTTGGTGCGCTTGGCTTCCGGGTCCTCAAAACAATCTGCCTCCGCGAGCATGGCTCGGTAGAGCTCGTCCAAGAACGCGCACCAGGGGTCCAAGTAGAGCACGTGCCTGCTCTTGAGGTTGGCCATGGTCGCTTTGCTGGTCTGTAGGGCCCCCCTGGCGTTCACGTCCCTGTCACGGAAGTAGCTGCTTCCTTCCGTGAACCACTTGCGCACAAAGTCTTCTCCCCAGACGCAGCGCGAGGGCTGTTTAGATTTGTCTTGTATCTCTTTCACCGAGGCCGGATCAGCCACTCGACTACAAAGTCCGTGTAGTCTCTGCTGCGTGAACTCAGCCCTGGTCTGGCCGCGTCTACCATGTCGTTGATGAACGGCAGAAACTGCTCCACATCTCGCCGCAGCCTCAGCAGAGTCGCACAGAAGGCCAGCAGGCACGTAGGGAAAGGCCCTTCTGTCTTGGTCACGATCGATTTGATCCACCTGTCTTCGTCGCCGAACAGGACCTTGCGCAGCGTGGTGGTCTTGCGGCCTACCACGTCGGCGGAGCTGGCAGGGAAAAGCAGGCCACCGCCCTCTTTCTCTACAATGATAAAGTTCAACTCCGAGGCCTTGTTTCTCTTGAGCAGCTTTGTTTTGTCCAAGCCGCTGTGCACGTACAACAGGTGTGCAAACTGGCGGTCGTCACTGTTTTCTTTGGTCATGAATTCCAACCAGCGACCCCGGCGTCCAGAGATGATCTTGGCAAGCACGGGCGAGGGCTCGTGCAGGGCCGGGTCCACGCCGCACGCACAAAGGTGCATGCGGTTGAGCACCTGGTCCCGGTAACTGTCCCGCAGCTCGGCGAGGCTGGCCACGAAATTGTCCCGCAAGTCTACCCATTCCGCTGCGTTCATCTTGGTCTTGGCAGTCGTTCCGGCCAGACCGGCACCGGCTTCTGGCCCGCGCGTATCTCCTCGAGCGTGGTGTTGTTAAAAGCGTCGATCACCTCCTGGGGCGGCCTGGGGTCAATTGTCACGACCGGACGGTGGTTGGGCTCAGCGCCAAGCCGGCCACTCGCTGCCCATTTTGCAATCTTCTTTTTTTAATGACTATAGGGTACAAGATTTGTTTTTTCAGCAATAACCACAACACCCGCGGCCAGCATCTTTCTCTTTTTTTTCTTTTTATTTTTCTTCTTGGCGTGCGGGCCAGACAAAAGATGGCTCGCGAGCGGGCGCGCGAGGCCGCTGCCGTTCAGTGAACCAGCCAAGGCAATGAAAGGCTAGCCCTGTTCTTCGCACACGAGCGCGAACATGGCGCTTTGGCGGTGGCGCGACTCGGCTTGTTTCAGTTCTGGCACTTGTGCCGCTAGCTCTTCTTCGTCCATCAACAGCAGGAAAGCCCTCAGCAACGTCTGATAATTGACAAAACACCGTCGAGCCCACGCGTACCTCTCTCTCAGCTTCTTTAGCACTCGGGGCCAGCAGGCGTCGACCTTTTTGAAGAGGCGTTCCAGCTCCGCGAGCGTCTCTTTGCTCGGCTCGCGCCGGCTCCGGCCATAGCCTAACAGGTGGCACAGTTGGCTGGCTCGGTCGGTAGTCAGAGGGCCTAGCTTCTCCCTGCGCCAGATGTACGCGAGGCGAGCAGGCGTCGGGTTCTGTGCCGCCACTTGTGGGTCAGGCGCCGGGCCTATGCTAACAAGGCCGGGCTGACACACGACGCAGATTGATTCACACCTCGAAGGTTGAAGGTCTCTCGTATTATCTAACGAAAGCGGCTCAGGCGAGTGTAACCGGCATGTCTGGGAGCGTGTTGCTCTCTTACCATCTGTCCGTTCACTAGCCAGCATTGTGACGTGTACAGCTCGTGCTCTGTCTTGACCAGGCCACACTTGGAGCAGTACGTACCTGTGGTTGCTAAGCTAAAGGTCAAGTTGTGTTCGCAGGACATATATGAAAAGTGACTGGCCAGCAGAAAAAACTTACAGATCACAAATGTGGACGTTTAAGATTCGAGATTTGAAACAACAACGAAGATCAGAAAAGGCAGAAAAGCGCCCAGAAAGGATGGAGGGCACCGAATCTTACAAGGGCAAGTGTCTGCACTGTTCCTACGGCTGTGCAAGGGACGACGGCAAATGGTACGGACTGCCGATAGCACACGCGGACGAAGAATTGTTCGTCTGGGGTCACTTTTGCTCTATGCGATGTGCAGCAAAATTTGCTGAATATGGTATAGCCGAGACGCTGCGTTCGCGTTCAATGGACCTGCTGCACTCGTTCCTCAGAGTCAATCTACACAAGCAGCTAGTGCAGCCGGCACCGCCACGCCACGAGCTAGTAGACTATGGCGGACCGCTAGACATCTCGGCTTTCAGGGCCGTGGGACGGGTAGTCAATTGGTACGTGCCAGTGCACAGAAAAGAAACACAAAAGAATTTTATTAGCAAGCTCGCCGGCCGCAAGTACACGTTAAGGAGGCTTAAGCGCCTGCCTGGGATTCGTCTCTCTTCCTCTTCGAGTTCTTCTTCTTGCGTTTAACCACCTTGCGCTGTTCATCCTCCTCGGCGGTGCTGTCGGTGGTCAAGGCGAGCGGTGCCAGCGCGGGCAAAGGGGGCGGTGATTCGGCGTCGGCCAGGATAGTCGGGCCGCCGTCCCGCTTGAAGACGAGGTGCAGCACATTCGGCGCAGCGCCGACCAGCACCCTGCCAGTCTTTTTCTCCTGGAAAGCGCATGATTTGAGTATCTTCTTGAGGACTTCCAGGGCGTAGACACACTCGCCGGCTTCGGTAGGCGGGTGTGACAGGTCCGAGCGCAGCAGCGAGTCCTTGTCCTCCGCGAGCAGGGCGATGCCACCAAGCGAAGTGCGCGCCAGCCGACTTGCGTGCACCGCCCGCAGCGAGGATTCGATACAGAGCCTGTCTCCTTCCACAAACAGACGGCAGTGCAAATTGGATTTGGAATGATGCCTGATCACGGCATTCAGGGCGGGTCCGCTGACTTCGACGAGTCGGTCGACGTTGGTCCACTCGGTAGTCGGCAGGAAGGCCGCCTCCTGGGACACGAGCAGCGAGGTCAGGTCGCTGTAGTGCTCGAACGATTTGGCCTCGTTGTAAAATTTGACACACAGCTTGTTGTCGACCGCGACTGATAGTTCCAAGACCATGCCATCGCGGAAAGTAGAAAGCCAACAGCTCATCTCCTTGAGATCAACGCTGAACACGCACTTGGGGAACATCAGGTTGACATAGTCGCCATCGGCGCCTGAAAAGGGCACCACGAACTGTCCAACCAGCCCATCGGCCGCGCTGCAGAGCACGAGCTTGTCGACCGTAGCCTCGATCCTCGCCTCCAGCAACAGCGGCGACAGCGAGTCGAGCGCCCGTCTGAACGCTATTCCGTGCGACTTGGACCTCCAGAGAAAACGAGTCATCATTTTTTGAGACATTGTTTCTTTTGCCACTTTTTGTCCTTTTAATGTAAACTTTTAAATTGCGAGATTCGGGATTCAAGATTTAAAAGCTGAAAAGGAAAACCCGTTCTGGCAAAAATGAAAAAGAGCCACAAATCGAAATGTCTATCGTCACCGACAACAATCAAGTCAAGGCCTTTGATCCGGCGGCCGACCCGAAGAAGCTGCACCTGTCGGAACCAAGGAGTGCGTACGGAAGCATCTTTGCGAACTTATGCTACGACAAAAAGAGCCTGACGATGGTTCTGCCCGCCATGCAGCTTGCCTGGGACCCAAGCACGTACGACCAAGGCAACAAGGCGGCCAAGACCACCATCGACCTCGACTTCAAGCACGCGCGAGAATACGGCGCGGTGCTGCAGGCCTACCAGGTGATACGAGCAATCGATGATCGTGTTGCCGAGCTCGTGGTTGAGAACCGCGATAAAATTGTCCCGACGATGAAGCGAGCGGGCGTTATGGCGAGAAGCGACGAGCAAGTCAAGTGCTGCTACCAGCCCTGCACACGGCTGCGCACTTCGCAGAAATTGGATCGGGCCTGGGCACCGCGCCTGACCGCCACTGTCACGGGCGCCCGGTTCTTGGGCGGGGCCGACACCGCCACGCTGCAAAAGGGAGATGTGGTGAAAACGGTGATTCAAGCTACTGCGCTGTGTTCTAAGGGCGAAAAAAGTCACTCTGTCGTGGCGCGTGCTGCAAATTCGTAAGCAACACGAGGGCCTGGGCTACCCGGACCAAGACATATCAGAAAAAGAAGCGTTTGGCGTCTCACTTTCCGGAAAAGAGAACGGCGAGGGAGGCCATTTGGCCATGGACCTGACTGTAGATTTAGTTTAATTAAACTGTACACATGACACACACATCACCGGTACACGATTGTCTAGCACTAGTGACCGCCTTGGTTCGAAGGTAATAGCATCCGGTCTTTAAGCCCGATTCCCAGGCAAAAAAATGAGACGAAGACAGCTTGCGCTCGGTCGCGTTGGCTAAGTAGACGTTGAGTGACTGCGACTGGCACACATAAGGACCACGCAGCGCAGAGAGTTGTAGTTGTGTCTTCATCTGCACTTCCCAGACGGTCTTGTACACTTGTTTTATGTCGTCCGGTATGGTTGCAATGTCCTGGACAGACCCGTCGTTACGTAACAACTGCTCTCTGACCGCGGAGGTCCAGAGCCCCCTGCTTTCGAGTGCTCTTACCAGATATCGATTAAGCAGTGTGTGTTCTCCTGCCAAAGTACGTCTGACCATAAGATTGCTAAAAATTGGCTCAAAAGATTCGTTGACTCCCAGTATTTGAGAGGTGCTAGCCGTGGGCATTAGTGCTACCAGTAAACTGTTACGTTGACCATGAGCCTTGACATCTGCCTTGAGCTTAAGCCATCTGTCAGTCGAGCGCTCTACGCCCCAGAGGTCCGGCTGCAGCCTGCCTTGCGAAGCTGGACTGCCCTTGAACTCCGGATAGCACCCCTTTTCTCTGGCCAATTCTACGCTAGCAGACACGGCCGCGTAATAGATTTCGCGAGAGACTCGCTCATTCAAGACGGCTGCTTCGGGGCTCTAAAAGGAAACTCCCATGACCATGAAAAGGTCTGCCAGGCCGCAGATGCATATGCCGAGCCCGACGGGCCTGTGCTCCAAGTTCGACATTTTAGCCTCGGGGACGGGGTAAGTAGTGAGGTCGATGATCCGATCAAGATTTCGCACGGCAGCGCGCGTAACAGAGTGGAGGAGGCTGATGTCGACTTTCTTGTCCTCCGTGACGAGGCGGGGCAGGCACAGCGACGCGAGGTTACAGACGGCGGTCTCTTCGGGCGAGCTCACTTCCATGATCTCCGCGCACAGGTTCGAGTTCTTGACGGTGCCACAGTGCTGTTGATTACTTTTCGCGTTGGCGTGGTCCCGGAAGATCAAGTAGGGGGTGCCTGTCTCGATTTGCGATTTGAGGATGGCAGACCACAGGTGCCGGGCTTTCACCTTTTGGCCCTGCTGTGTTTTCTCTGCGTGGGTGTAGCGAGACTCCCAGAACTTGCCACAGCACTCGTCTAGTCCCGACACCTCGGTCGGACAAAACAGCGTCCAGTCACCGTCATCTCGCACTCGTTGCATGTAGAGATTTGGTATCATAAGCGCAGTGAACAAGTCACGCGCTCTCATTTCGGCTGCACCTGCATTCTGGCGCAGCTGCAAGAAATCGAAGATGTCCTTGTGCCACGGAGGCATGTACACAGCAAAGGCTCCTTTTCTACGCCCGGATTGATTGGCATAACGACTCGTTTCATTAAGAACGCGGCAGAGAGGCACGATCCCGTCGCTTTTGCCCCCCGTCCCGTGAATCTTGGATCCTGCCGCTCTCACATTTCCAGCGTACAGGCCTATGCCTCCCGCGTGTTTTGAAATGACCGCACAGTCTTTCACGGTTTCGAAGATCCCAGTGAGGCTATCTTCTCGAACTGGCAAAAGGAAACATGACGCCAGCTGCTGGTTCCGGCGCAGGCCAGCGTTGAACATAGTCAGCGAGGCATGGCTGTACAGGCCAGCACTTAAGAGATTGTAAGTCTCGTGGATCCTGCGCAAGACACTGTCTTCGCTTTCTTCCAGGCCGTGGTGCAGAGCCACCGCAATGCGCAATTTTATACAGATATTGCGGCGTCTCGCAAATCTTGTCGTCACTGTCTTTGAGGAGGTAGCCTTGCTTGAGCGTGGCTATGCCAAAAAAGTCGAAATTGAGGTCTCGTTCCTGTCTTTATCATTGCGTTCAGCGTGGCGGCGTGCTTGTCGACAAAGACCGAGAAGCTGGGCACCACCGACAGACGCAGACGGTCCATCGTGCCCTGGAACGTGGCAGGGCAAATTTTTTGGAGGTCGCTAGCAACGAGTCTGCCTCCAAGCATTGCATAATCGGGTGGTACGAGGACAGGCTGGCACAGCTCGATGCCGCAAGTCCATCCAACTCAGAAGTAGACATACCGGTTCGTAGGCCTGCAATAGTGACTTTGGCCACCTCGACCGCGTTGGCACCGGGCAGGTCACTCGAAAGGACCGAGATGCGCTGCAAAATCTTGTCGAAACACACAGGCTCATCGGAGCCATTTCTGCATTTAATCATTCGCGCGTGCTTACATTTGTAGGCACGAGAGAAAAAAATCATGCTCTGCTAAAATGCTGGAAGCCAAAGTACGAAGCCAACAAGGCGTCCGTCACTAGTAATTCTCCTTTCCCCGTAGAAGCAAATAGCATATAAAGCAGCCCGTGCCACAAGCGGTTATCGGCCCACCACACCTGACCGCCCAGGAAGCCTTTTTCTTGCTTGTTCAAGATTTCTGAAAGCCACACGACGGCTGGGACCATGGCAAGAACACGCAGGTTGTCTTTGGTCGGCGGTGCCGCGTCAAGTGCAACTTTGGCCAGTAAAAAACGGGCCGGAAGGCACCCGGCAACGAACAGTAGCTTATTGTCCACTTTAGTAGTTTGTGTGTCTGACATGTTAGCCTAACGAGTCAAAAACAGTATGCACAAGAAAAAATGTGTCACAGTTCAACTCTCTGTGGTCTCTGTCAGGCGCGCGCCTTTTTTTGGTCTATTAATTTTTTTTGGAACATAAACAAACTTTACAGGAAAAAAAGGAACTCTATTTTTTTTAATGAAATGCTTTCATGTGCACGCGTCGGCAGTCACGTGCTCTGCCTCCTCAAGGCGCTGCCTCTTGTTCTGTCGCTGTTCAGCTTCTTCCTTGCCTTCTTCCTTCTTGTTCCTGCGCTTGCCTGCTACTCTCAGCGCGTCCTTGACAGCCTTTTCTTTCAGTCGCTTGATCATCCTTATTGCTGCTTTTTTGTCAGGAACCATGCCAGTCTGTACCATGTGCCACGCACATACTTCCTCGCTCGCCTCCCCTGTGTCCCTGTAAGTTTCCTCTTTTTCCTCCTCTTCCGTCGACCCGATCATCGCCCGGTCATAGGCTCTGCGCAAAAGCAAGCGCATATTCACGATCCCGTGCTTCTTGCCACGCGGAGCGTTCGTATGACCACATTCGCGGGCATAGCCACACATGTTGGGCTCGCACGACACGTCGCATACATGCCCGAGTTCCTTGGTCGACCGAGGACAAAACTCGCAGTAATTTACGCGGGTGTCTTTCTTGGCCATGCCCGGGATCGTCTGTGCCCGATGCACTTCGTACTCAGACCTGCGCAACGCGGTATCTCCCAGATCGTCCGCAGTCACGGTGTGCAGCCTGCAGTCTTCCTTCAGGTACTTGTTGACTGCGTTCTCAAAGTCTTGCCAGCTCGTAAAATGGTTCTTCTCGAACACAACGCCGTAGTCCTTGCTGCCTTCATTTAGAAAACGCGCCAGCACGTTCGTCCTGCTCTCCACGAATTTCTGGTTCTGTCGCAGCTATTCTGGCGCAATCTCCGTCCAAAAGTCTGCGCGCGGGTGCTCTTCCACTGCGCTCTTGTACCTGGCGACGCAGCGCGCCAGGATGTAGGGAATTTTGTTCATGATAATGTGATTCCCAAGGCCGTCGTCCGCCTTTTTCACGAGATTGTTAAACAGAAACAAAGCCACCCGCCGCTTCCACTGGCCTTGGCCGTCCTTGTAGTTGAACATATAGTTAGCGCCCACGATAATCGGCGGTTTCCAGTTCACCGTGCTCTTGGCGATCTTGTTCTTGGATGGCACATTGACCAGCTCGCCCGACACCATGCTTTGCATTGTGGCCTGATCAACCGTGCTCGCGAAGTCGAGTGGCAGGTCCGGTATCACGACAAGCTCCTTGTCGTACAGCGAAGACAACCCGAACCCCTTCTCGGTGTTCTTGCTGATCGAGGCTACCTTGCCAGAGGGCTTCATCGACTGCAGGACCTGGATGACTGTTCCTTTCCCTGTGCCCCCATCGCCCAGCATGAAAGGAAGTACCTGCCAGTTATCTCGTTCCGAGCGGGAATTGAAGCCTGCCAAGCAACGTTTCGAAGATTTCGTACATAGGCTTGCTCAACTGGAACCCAAGCAGGTCTCGCCAGTCGGGAGTCATGTCGTCGTCGAAGCACATGGCCTTGATCATCTTCTCCGTGTCTACCTCGACGTCGTAGAAATGATCAGTAAACGGAGCAGCCTCCCCTCTCTCGCGCAGTTGTTCCCAGGTGCGGATGACCAGAGTGCGCGAGTAACACACGCAAACAGTGCAGCATTTATTACTCTCACTGTTTTACGCAATAATTACTAATATTTGAGGACTTCCTAAGATGAGTTCTGACAGACAAAAACTCACAAAACACTGCTTGGAATGACACTAAGACACGGCGCCTCTGACCCAAGTCCGAAACAGCATCAAACAGCCACGCATATTGCGGCGCAAGCGCACGTTCAGTTTACATCTATCTGCTAATACTTACTAAAGCTACTTAAATACATATTTCGTTCACATGAAGCGTGGTAATGAAATCCTACTTTAACTTAGTCAGATCAAGTCTAAATCTTTGGTGACATGCGCGACGGCGATCTTCACCGGCACCTGCAAAAATAAATTACAAACTAGTACGAGTTATTATCAGGAGAAGCAATTACCTGCTTACAAACATTGCAAGGAAAATGCACACTTACCTACATATCCTCGTTCTCCTCTGAACTTGCGTCACTGTCGCTGACTGGGGGGCATTCACACATCTCACACACGCCCCCTCCTGTCTTGTTGATGAAGCGGCACGTGGGACGTGGACATTCCCACTCGCCTTCACTTAGAGCTCCTGGTAGTTCCTCAATCACAAGCTGGTGTCGTCTGCGTGGTGGCAGGCTTTTGCCATCCTCTTCACTCCGGGCGCGCTTGCGAGCACCGCCGCCCCCCCGTGCACTGCCTGCAACGCGGCGCCCTCGACGTCGACCTCCACGCCCTCCACGGCCTCTCGCGGGAGCTGCTGCTACAATGTGAAGTCATAACAGCAATGAACAAACGTATTCAAGTAAAGACAGGCTAATATACCTGGCTCTGGCTCCTGCTCTGGGTCTGACTTTGGCTCTGGCTCTGACTCCTCTGCGTCGACTTCCATCTCCTCGTCGTACTCTGTGCTGGTTTCACTGTCGTCGCTGAGCGAGGGCCACTCACAAAGCTCGCATTGTTCCCCTCCTTGTTCGTTGAAAAAGTGACACGTGGGACATTCCCACGGACCGTCAGGGTTAGGAACTTTTGGTAGTTCCTTAGCTGCAGGCTCGCGTCGTCTGCGTGATGGCATGCTTCTGCCATCACCTTCACTCCGGGCGCGCTTGCGAGCTCGAGCTCCGCCTCTGCCCCGAGCACTGCCTGCAACGCGGCGCCCTCGACGTCGACCTCCACGTCTTCCACGGCCCCTCGCGGGAGCTGCTGCTACAGTCAGGGCAGCTATGAACAAAAGCACTCACGACAGGATAATATACCAGCCTGACGACCTCGACGTCCTCCACGGCCTCTCGCGGGAGCTGCTGCTACAATGTGAAGTCAGGACAGCTATCAACAAACGCACTCAAGACAATATAATATACCAGACTCTGGCTCCTGCTCTGACTCTGGCTCTGGCTCGTCAGCTGAAGGCACGTCGACTTCATCTTTCATCTCCTTGTTGTCGTCTTCTTCCAGGCCGCAAGAGCATATTTGAGAATGCTCCCAAACCAGATGAATGAGCTTCTTCTTGACAAATTGCTTGCGGTCTTTGTCCTGGGCGGCGACACCGTGCTCGCGTAGCCACAACTTGAGCTCCTTCATGACCATATGGCTTGCTGCGAAGGTCTCCTTGTTCTGAGAGATACGAAGAAGATGAGTAACCTTGCGCCACGGTGCGCTTGCGCTCGCGAATGCGATGTCTTGCGCTTGCTTCTCCTCAGGCGTCAGCTCTTGAGCACCCCGCCATGGAGGATGGGCGGACGGGTTCCCATCGTTGACGAAGTAGGTCCGTGGCAGGTTCTTGAGCTCTTCCTTAGTGAGACTATGCAGAGCCTGTATCTTCTCTTTTCGCTGAGGCGGTAGCTCCAACCAATTCGTTGGCAGTTCGTCGAGGACGCGAAGATCAATACGCCAAATCTTGCCGCTGGCGTCTACGCACTCCATATGGGCTGGTCGGCCAGGGAGGTCACCTTCGCCGTATGCTCCATCGAAGTGCAATTGTGTCAAGTTGCGTGCTTCCAGCATCTCTTCGATCCATGCACGCTCCTCGGGCCCACAGTACTTTCTGGCGAGAGCGCGGATGCCCTTCTTGAGCCTCGGGGTGACAAAAGCGCCAACAGGGAGCTTCGGGGGCAAATCCCCCTCTGTACATACACATAATGATTACCGATCAACGGGAGCAACGGTCTTACCAGGACGCTTCAAGAAGATCTTGATGGGCTCACCATTTGGATCATCATTTACGCCATGCCACTCCCCCTGCGCCGCGCCCCAGGTCTTGACCTCCGAAGTTGGAAGCGCGCCTTCCTCTCGCTTCCGCGTTCGCCATGCCAAAGGCCTGTTGTAGTTCTTGAGTTCTTTGTTGACACATGGGCTGAAGTACGTGGTCCAATCGTAGTTGCAGGTAAGCAAAAGGATAGTGTACCGTTCCCTCTTGGTTTTAAATGCCAAAAGGAGCTTGCAAAGGGCCTGAGCAAGATTGGTAGTCATGAAAGAAGAGTTCCAACCCAGTTGCATCACACGAAAATCTTGGTCGTCTCCATTATGACCGTGGCCCTTCACCATCCGATTGTGCTCGGCCTCTCCGTACGCATCCCTGTCAACGAGGTGCGACCCAAAACAAAGCATTTCCCACGCCGTATTGTCTCCAGCACCGTCGTACTCCAGAAACAACTTCCACGCAGACATAGTCTCCGGCCTCCACAGCGACCAATGGATGATCGCAGCAAGCATAGTGATGTTGCTGTTAACGCCCTTGTCGATGGTACCCTCCAAGTACGCAAAAATAAAATGCGTATCATTGGTGTAGACGGTCGTCATTCCCACACACAGGCGGAAGACCATTTTCCCTTTAAAATCCTTCGCGGCCCGGCGACAAGACGGGATTCTGACAAGCGGTTTCATATCGGAAGAAATCACGATGGAAAACATATCGCTAGGTGCGCCTTTCTTCCGCTTCATGGAAGCGACTCTGCAGCTTCTATGAGTCTACAAACACATAATCCAGATGAGTTGTTGACAGCCAAGACAGTGGTCAATAGACCCGGTGGTGAAGCTGATTGCGGCGTTTCCAGTCCTTTGCCTCCTCCTCAGTGCGGAAGCCCCTGGAATGCTCGGCGACGAGGTCCGTGCATATGTCATCCTTTGAAAAGTCACCATCTAAACAGAACAGTACATACAATCATTTCTCTGCGCAGATCGAAACGATTGCAATCTTAGTACCTCGAACAAACGACACGTTCTTGCATTCAGTCCTCCATATCTTGTTGATTGTCTTATCGTTTGGAGGACGATCCGGATCGACACGCAAAACAGAACCGGAAGTCAACCGCTTGCACGCCTCACGCCAATGTTCGCGAACGTATTCCTGAACACCAGCGTCTCGAGCCATCTCTTGCAACTTCCATATACCATCAGAGGTGATTTCGGGATCAATAGCAAACCGCTCGCAAAGTAAGACTGACACGAGGTCAGTAACTTCAGCTTTGTGAAGGAGCCTTGAGGTACACTTTGGTCTCGTTAGCCAGAAGCTTCCTTGCCCTGGCTAGTACCCTATCTCCGATGCCGTGAATCCGTTGCCATGCATCCTTACAGATTGGCTCAGTCTGGTAATAGTACTGGAAGTGGCAGCCAGGCTTCTGCATAGCTTGCAGCTGATTAGCGACCCAGCTGTATAGCTCCCGCAAGGAAATAGAGCAAGACTTGGCGCGAGCTTCCATTACGTCACGGGTGTTAATAAAGCTATAGCACTTCCACTGCTTGCAGCACTCAGACTTGACAGTATGATCCACCTCATCATATGTCATGCCTAAGTATTTGCTGAAAGCAGCCGGTCGCACCAGTTTCTGAGCAGTTGCTGGCGTCCGTGCTTTCATGCGGTAGGGACGTGTGTGATCCACGCGAGGCCGTAGCACTGGTTCCGGAACCAGGCCCATACTCACGTATAAAGGCTGGGATGAGCTCATGACGTCCTCGATAACATACGAACGTCGTGCAGGTTGCAAGCGCCGGACGGGACAAGCGAAATCATATTCTATTTCCTGAGACAAACAAGGGCGTGACGGTGTGTCATGTCATTGACAAGGGTGTTGGTAATAGTGAGGAAGGTGAATATTAAGCAAGCAAGCAAGCTTACTAAGAGCAAGCAAGCAAGCTTACTAAGAGCAAGCAAGCAAGCAAGCAAGCATGCAGGCAGGCACGCAGGCAGAAAACCTCCTCCTTGTCAATATTAAGAAGAAATTCATCTGAAGCCACTAGCGCTGCTAGTTTTTTCATGTGCTCAGAGGTTGCGGGTGGCGCAGTCACGGACTCTTCGTCCTAAGAACACAAAACAAAGAAGCTGATCATAACGCAAAGGTTCAGTGCATATTACTTCAATGCATTCAGTATCAACTTCAGTGGGCGGCGCCGTCTGACTCACGAGCGCTTCGTCCTGAGACATAATATTAAGGTTAATCGCGTGGAAAGAAATAAAATTAAGGGCATACTAGTTAGTAGTACTACCTCATCGCATGCAGTCTCGACTTCAGTAGGTGGTGCAGTCTGAACCACGAGCGTTTCATCCTGAGAACACAAAATAAAGAAGCTAATTATAACGCACGCATTATAACTTTATCACAGAGAGATATAAAATTAAGGGTCTACCTCGTCGCATTCAGTCTCTGCTTCAGCGTCTGAGACTAAACCTTCTAGAAGCGCGAAGGGATCAATACGACTCTAAGAAAACAGCAAAAACCAAATATTAGGAACGATATATGTAAAGCGCTACTAGCGAAAGAATTACGTAGACCATCAAGCTTGACGACGATGCACGTGCAAGAACTACAGTCGCATCATATGCTTCTCTCTTCAAGACTCTGATCGGTGGCTGCTGCGTGAGATGCTTCTCACCATCAAGAACAGTAATGCGAGATGCTTCTCTCTTCAAGCTAGCCCCCGAAGATGATCTGAAGAGCTCGTTAACAGTAGTACTGTCCAAAAGTTGTTGCTTCTTCTCTGTTGTGATACAGAGCGTCTTTGATCGTGGTGGTGGCATGTCTGACAATGAACGAATCAAAACCTGCTTCTCAGGTAAGGACAGCGAGCGTGATTGCTCGAGAAGCGGTTGCTGTGCAGGAGGTACGATGAAGTACAGATGGATGCCATCTGCAAGGTCGAAT
>WBZZ01002729.1:45000-55000 GCA_019918135.1 Paulinella micropora
AAATCTTCTAAGTATTAGCAGATGAAAACTAAGAGTGCGCTTGCGTCGCAATATGCGTGGCTGTTAGATGCTGTTTTGAACTTTGGTCAGAGGCGCCGTGTCTTAGTGTCATTCCAAGCAGTGTTTTGTGAGTTTTTGTCTATGTCAGAACTCATCTTAGGAAGTCCTCAAATATTAGTAATTATTGCGTAAAACAGTGAGAGTAATAAATGCTGCACTGTTTGCGAGTGTTTCAGTTGAAATTCAGCACATTTGACACCAATGACTTGAAAAAAGCAGCTTTTTATACTGTTCCGGACCCTTACCGACCCATGAAAAAAATTAAAGTCAAAGTGAAGTAAAATAAATAAAAATATGTTTTTATATAATTTTTAAATGATTTTCTAGCTTCTCCGTGATTTCTGAGCATGTTTCGCAAGTCTCAGAAAAACCGGTCCACACACACACTCGCTCTCTCTCTCCCTCTCTCTCTCTCTCTCTCTCTCTCTCTCTCTCTTTCTCTCTCTCTCCCCTTTAAATTCATAGACATTCATCACCGTAGCATCGTTTCCTACTGTTACGTTCGTACAATTATCACCATTGTAATTTACGTAGCAAAATTTCTCAACTTTGATCTCACACATACCCATGTCCCTGTAAGTTTCCTCTTCTTCCTCCTCTTCCGTCGACCCGATCATCGCCCGGTCATAGGCTCTGCGCGAAAGCAAGCGCATATTCACGATCACGTGCTTCTTGCCACGCGGAGCGTTCGTATGACCACATTCGCGGGCATAGCCACACATGTTGGGCTCGCACGACACGTCGCATACATGCCCGAGTTCCTTGGTCGACCGAGGACAAAACTCGCAGTAATTTACGCGGGTGTCTTTCTTGGCCATGCCCGGGATCGTCTGTGCCCGATGCACTTCGTACTCAGACCTGCGCAACGCGGTATCTCCCAGATCGTCCGCAGTCACGGTGTGCAGCCTGCAGTCTTCCTTCAGGTACTTGTTGACTGCGTTCTCAAAGTCTTGCCAGCTCGTAAAATGGTTCTTCTCGAACACAACGCCGTAGTCCTTGCTGCCTTCATTTAGAAAACGCGCCAGCACGTTCGTCCTGCTCTCCACGAATTTCTGGTTCTGTCGCAGCTATTCTGGCGCAATCTCCGTCCAAAAGTCTGCGCGCGGGTGCTCTTCCACTGCGCTCTTGTACCTGGCGACGCAGCGCGCCAGGATGTAGGAAATTTTGTTCATGATAATGTGATTCCCAAGGCCGTCGTCCGCCTTTTTCACGAGATTGTTAAACAGAAACAAAGCCACCCGCCGCTTCCACTGGCCTTGGCCGTCCTTGTAGTTGAACATATAGTTAGCGCCCACGATAATCGGCTGTTTCCAGTTCACCGTGCTCTTGGCGATCTTGTTCTTGGATGGCACATTGACCAGCTCGCCCGACACCATGCTTTGCATTGTGGCCTGATCAACCGTGCTCGCGAAGTCGAGTGGCAGGTCCGGTATCACGACAAGCTCCTTGTCGTACAGCGAAGACAACCCGAACCCCTTCTCGGTGTTCTTGCTGATCGAGGCTACCTTGCCAGAGGGCTTCATCGACTGCAGGACCTGGATGACTGTTCCTTTCCCTGTGCCCCCGTCGCCCAGCATGAAAGGAAGTACCTGCCAGTTATTTCGTTCCGAGCGGGAATTGAAGCCTGCCAAGCAACGTTTCGAAGATTTCGTACATAGGCTTGCTCAACTGGAACCCAAGCAGGTCTCGCCAGTCGGGAGTCATGTCGTCGTCGAAGCACATGGCCTTGATCATCTTCTCCGTGTCTACCTCGACGTCGTAGAAATGATCAGTAAACGGAGCAGCCTCCCCTCTCTCGCGCAGTTGTTCCCAGGTGCGGATGACCAGAGTGCGCGAGTTGAAGGTGCAGTTCCTGAAGCTGATCCAGTCAGTCCGCATCTCCGACGGGCGCTTGACTGGAAAGAAGCGGTGGCTAGTACCGACGAACCACTTGAGGAGCTTGTCCTTGTTGACGTTGTGGTAGTAATCGGCTTCGATCAGGATACGATCCATGTACTCCTCCGTCTCGCCCACAAAGCAGAAGACTCCCTCTATTCTCGCGTGGGGGCCAAGTACCCGTCCGTCGAAGCGAATGTCCCTGGAACGCCTAGCATGCTTAACAAGGACGTGCCTGCACTTCTCGTCGTTGCTGGACAGCTTGTGCAAGTGCTGCTCGCCGTAGTACAGGTCCCAGTCCTCGTCTGTCGGCGTCCCGACATCCGAATGGAAGGACACTTCGTAACCAGTTGTCGTTTTGACGTGCTCTCGCACTTGTTGGATCATCTCGTCCGTCATGATCTTGCCTTCGCCCCACACCCTCTCGACGCCGATCTCGTCGTGTTTCCACACGCCCATGTTGTACAGCCTGTTCTTGCCGGTGCGGTCCCTTAGCGAGTGGAAGAACTCAACCACCTTTTCCATAATCTTGCGCTCCAGGCTCTGCCAGACGTACGAAAAGAAGGTAGCTTCCTTGTTGGACTTCTTCTGCTGTCGTTGCGCCGGCTGCCACATCGGGTTGTATTCCGCCAGCCTCGTAAAAAGAGGCACCACGCTCTTCCATTGCTTCTGCCATTCTTTCATGAGGTCGCACTCTAGCTCGGGGTTGCCAGTCACCTTTTTCCCATTTATGACAGCCAGGAACGCTTCCTTGCCGCGCTTCTTCCCTACATCGTCGTGCGCCCACTTGAGCTCAGTACATAGCTCCTCGATCATGGCTTCCCTGCCGCCTGGTTCCGCGGAGCGCGCAGCGAGTGCAGGCACCTCGATCCCGTTCTTGGCCATTGCTTGCACGAGCAGAGTACACGCCGCGTTCTTGACATCGAGCCACTCGTAGTACTCGCCCGCCACCATGCGACAGATCCACTTATTCGCCAGACCGATCGGGCACTTCCCCCAGAGCCTCGTCCCCTCGCAGCCTCTGCTTTCAGTGTAGTTGATCTTTGCGTTCCCGTGGCTCTTCTTGTACAAACCGATGATGTCGCTCACCTTTGTAGCCTCGTCCACTGGCAGGCGCGCCAGCGTGAGGATGTGCTGCAGCCGTTCCACGTTCACGCGCTGCTGCAGGGAGAAAGCAATCTTCTCCTCCGCCTCGCCGTCGTCCTCGTCCTTCTTTTTATTCTTTTGAGCTTTCTTGGGCATCGTCGGACAGTCTGCACATACCACACAGTGCAAGAAAATTCTAAAACCACTGTCACGAAAATTTCTCCGAGTTTTGCGGCGCGGTAAGTTCCCGGGGAATTGCCCACGATTCGCGGCGGGTGCAAAAATGGCAAAGGGTTCGTTCCTGCTGCTACCCACTTCCCTCGGTCGAAGACTCGAGGGTTCTGGCCTGGCACGACGACGAAACCGCCGAGGCTCGTGCCACGTCACCCTTACTCGGTCGGCCCGGCTATTGCCTTTTTGTCCTCGACTACTGCCTTTTTGTCCCCTGCAGCCGCCGACGGGAAATCCCCCCCTCCCCCCCACCCTAGCTTGAGACACCTGCCACGGTTCAGGAAACCCCCCACCCCCCCTCCCCCTCTTTTCCTTTTATTTTTTTTTATTTTTTTTGAAAAATTAAAAAAAAAAGTGTCTCTGACGTCTCGGGGCCTATAGTTTGAGACGGGCTGCCAAATTTGTCGCAGAACCCAACCCCCGGAATCCTGGTGGGTGGGGGGTGTCTCTGTGTCTCAGGCTTTTTTGCGGTAAATTTCCTTGGCCCTCGACAAATTTGTCGCAGAACCCGTGATTGAGACAAAAAGCCGACAAATTTATCCACAACTTTTTGGGGAGTGGTAAAAAAGTTCCCACCCCCTGGAATACTGGTGGGAAGGGGGTGTCTCTGTGTCTCAAGCTATGGTCCCGCCTTTTGCGGTAAATTTCCTTGGCCCTCGACAAATTTGTCGCAGAACCCGCTATTGAGACAAAAAAACGACAAATTTATCCACAACCTTTTGGGGAGGGGTAAAAAAGTACCCACCCGCCTGAGTCCTGGGTGGTAGGGGGTGTCTCGTTGTCTCAAGGACATTGGTGGTAAATTAAGGTGTCGATTGACACATGTGACCGGACCCCGGAACCTTTTAATGATTTGTGTGTGTGTGTAAGATTCAGAGCGCTGTGCTCACTAGCTTAGCTACGTCAATACCTCCCCTCGTCCGGGATGCCATGGGCAGCGAGGTTCTCGGCGCTGAGGGTGGAGGCGTGCTGGACACAGGGGTTGAAGATAAGGCTCCTACCGCAGTCTACTAGCGATTACATATATTTTGGCATGTAAAAACATGCATTTTAGTGGTACTACTGCGTGACCAAGTTCTGTGACAAGATTTTGCGACAAATTTTAGCTTCGGATAGTGATAGTGTTCCTATCATTCGACGCTGTATTCACTGTCATCATTTATCTTGCAACGTCGCCGACTATCTCTCTCTCTCTCTCTCTATCTATCTATCTCTCTCTCTCTCTCGATCTCTCTCTCTCTCTCTCTCTCTCTCTCCTTCTCTCTATCTCTCTCTATCTCTCTCTTTCTATCTCTCTTTCTTTCTCTCTCTCTCTCTATCTATCTATCTATCTATCTATCTATCTATCTATCTATCTATCTATCTTGGTGGGGTGCTTTTTGTGTGCCTAGCCATACGCCCATAAGTCAAATGCCGAAATAGCGACGGGAAGCACAATCCTGTTCCCTCAGGGTGCCCTTTCTCGCTTGTTGAGCCCGGAATAAAACCCACAGTGCTCTGTCGGTTTATACTAGACTGTCGAACAGTCTCGAAACTCCATCTGCTTACTGGGCCCTCTGTAATGGAGGTGGGAGCTCGTTCTGCAAGGGGCGCTTATGGAACGAGCCCTGGCCCCGCCTGATACTAGGGAGCTTTGGTATCGCCTGTATCAGTCCCTTCCGTGCAAACATCACGGCTTAGCTGGGCATCGGGTTAATACTTTACCCACAGATTTCCTTGGTTGACGAAATCAGAAGCTCCTTTTTTTTTCTGACATTAGTCGATATCTCATCTATCTATCTATCTATCTATCTATCTATCTATCTATCTATCTATCTATCTATCTACCCGTGATTCCCATCCCGGACACATGCACAGTACACAAATTATTGTTTGATGTGAAACTGCGTTCCTTTGCAAGGACTACATTCCTTTGCGACATCTCATCTATCTCTCTCTCTCTATCTATCTATCTATCTATCTATCTATCTATCTCTCTCTCTCTCTCGATCTCTCTCTCTCTCTCTCTCTCTCTCCTTCTCTCTATCTCTCTCTATCTCTCTCTTTCTATCTCTCTTTCTTTCTCTCTATCTATCTATCTATCTATCTATATATCTGTCTATCTATCTATATATCTGTCTATCTATCTATATATCTGTCTATCTATCTCTCTCTTTCACACACACACACAAACTCACTCACACTCACTCACACACACATACAAACACACACACACACGCGCGCGCTCTCTCTCTCTCTCACACACACACACTCGCTCTCTCTCTCTCTCTTTCTCTCTCTCTCCCCTTTAAATTCATAGACATTCATCACCGTAGCATCGTTTCCTACTGTTACGTTCGTACAATTATCACCATTGTAATTTACGTAGCAAAATTTCTCAACTTTGATCTCACACATACCCATGTCCCTGTAAGTTTCCTCCTCTTCCTTCTCTTCCGTCGACCCGATCATCGCCCGGTCATAGGCTCTGCGCGAAAGCAAGCGCATATTCACGATCACGTGCTTCTTGCCACGCGGAGCGTTCGTATGACCACATTCGCGGGCATAGCCACACATGTTGGGCTCGCACGACACGTCGCATACATGCCCGAGTTCCTTGGTCGACCGAGGACAAAACTCGCAGTAATTTACGCGGGTGTCTTTCTTGGCCATGCCCGGGATCGTCTGTGCCCGATGCACTTCGTACTCAGACCTGCGCAACGCGGTATCTCCCAGATCGTCCGCAGTCACGGTGTGCAGCCTGCAGTCTTCCTTCAGGTACTTGTTGACTGCGTTCTCAAAGTCTTGCCAGCTCGTAAAATGGTTCTTCTCGAACACAACGCCGTAGTCCTTGCTGCCTTCATTTAGAAAACGCGCCAGCACGTTCGTCCTGCTCTCCACGAATTTCTGGTTCTGTCGCAGCTATTCTGGCGCAATCTCCGTCCAAAAGTCTGCGCGCGGGTGCTCTTCCACTGCGCTCTTGTACCTGGCGACGCAGCGCGCCAGGATGTAGGGAATTTTGTTCATGATAATGTGATTCCCAAGGCCGTCGTCCGCCTTTTTCACGAGATTGTTAAACAGAAACAAAGCCACCCGCCGCTTCCACTGGCCTTGGCCGTCCTTGTAGTTGAACATATAGTTAGCGCCCACGATAATCGGCGGTTTCCAGTTCACCGTGCTCTTGGCGATCTTGTTCTTGGATGGCACATTGACCAGCTCGCCCGACACCATGCTTTGCATTGTGGCCTGATCAACCGTGCTCGCGAAGTCGAGTGGCAGGTCCGGTATCACGACAAGCTCCTTGTCGTACAGCGAAGACAACCCGAACCCCTTCTCGGTGTTCTTGCTGATCGAGGCTACCTTGCCAGAGGGCTTCATCGACTGCAGGACCTGGATGACTGTTCCTTTCCCTGTGCCCCCATCGCCCAGCATGAAAGGAAGTACCTGCCAGTTATCTCGTTCCGAGCGGGAATTGAAGCCTGCCAAGCAACGTTTCGAAGATTTCGTACATAGGCTTGCTCAACTGGAACCCAAGCAGGTCTCGCCAGTCGGGAGTCATGTCGTCGTCGAAGCACATGGCCTTGATCATCTTCTCCGTGTCTACCTCGACGTCGTAGAAATGATCAGTAAACGGAGCAGCCTCCCCTCTCTCGCGCAGTTGTTCCCAGGTGCGGATGACCAGAGTGCGCGAGTTGAAGGTGCAGTTCCTGAAGCTGATCCAGTCAGTCCGCATCTCCGACGGGCGCTTGACTGGAAAGAAGCGGTGGCTAGTACCGACGAACCACTTGAGGAGCTTGTCCTTGTTGACGTTGTGGTAGTAATCGGCTTCGATCAGGATACGATCCATGTACTCCTCCGTCTCGCCCACAAAGCAGAAGACTCCCTCTATTCTCGCGTGGGGGCCAAGTACCCGTCCGTCGAAGCGAATGTCCCTGGAACGCCTAGCATGCTTAACAAGGACGTGCCTGCACTTCTCGTCGTTGCTGGACAGCTTGTGCAAGTGCTGCTCGCCGTAGTACAGGTCCCAGTCCTCGTCTGTCGGCGTCCCGACATCCGAATGGAAGGACACTTCGTAACCAGTTGTCGTTTTGACGTGCTCTCGCACTTGTTGGATCATCTCGTCCGTCATGATCTTGCCTTCGCCCCACACCCTCTCGACGCCGATCTCGTCGTGTTTCCACACGCCCATGTTGTACAGCCTGTTCTTGCCGGTGCGGTCCCTTAGCGAGTGGAAGAACTCAACCACCTTTTCCATAATCTTGCGCTCCAGGCTCTGCCAGACGTACGAAAAGAAGGTAGCTTCCTTGTTGGACTTCTTCTGCTGTCGTTGCGCCGGCTGCCACATCGGGTTGTATTCCGCCAGCCTCGTAAAAAGAGGCACCACGCTCTTCCATTGCTTCTGCCATTCTTTCATGAGGTCGCACTCTAGCTCGGGGTTGCCAGTCACCTTTTTCCCATTTATGACAGCCAGGAACCAGTCACCTCCTCATCATCATCATCCTCATCCTCTTCTTCTTCGTCCTCATCATCCTCATCCTCTTCTTCTTCTCGCTCCTCCGCTGTCTTTGTCTGGTTTTTCTTTTTCTCCTCCTATCAGTCCTGATATGCATCCTGATAATTGGCATTCTCGTGAGCGTTTCCCTTCTCGTGGGCGTTTCCCTTCTCGTGATAGTGTGCCTTTCGAACAAGATTTCACGAAAGAAGATGCTGTTATCTCTCCTGGGCACGGGCAGGAAGAGGATGATGAAGAAGAACGCACGGAGGTGGAAAAGGATGAGGCCGATATACTTATCCCTGAGAAGCTCAAAAAGGATATGAAACAGGCATATTCTGTGATCGACACATGGCCACAACGAAAGGACTTGCACGCAACCAAAGACTTTGTCTTTGGAACCAAAGAGAATAAGTTCAACCTGAGGTTTGTGGACGCATATGTCGTGCCGTTCAAATTTGCCGTTGGTGGTCGCAAAGGCGTCATGCAGATCCCAGCAAACGGCAAAATGCACATTCCGTCGTTGGATCGTTACTTGGTTCTTGGCACGATTGTGGATGACCTGGCTGCGGACAAGTGGGCAGTACTCTGCGGCTCAGCTCTCTCTCACAACGAAGTGCATGGTCTTGTGACCAAAGCGGATCTTTCTGATTTGGAGACAGTCGTCCTGCTGCACATTGACTTCATCAAGCGGGACGTGCAATGTGGTTTGGTCACTCAGCCAGAAGCAGGGCGCTTGATGGTGCGTTTGGCAAAGGTATTTGTTGACTCAAAAGAGTGCAAGTTGTTGCTCCATCGACATGAGGTTCGACCCACTGGAGGAGGCGATGGCAACGGTAGCGGTCAAGATCGACGCAGCAGTGGCAGTACGTTTGGCTCCAAGGGCTCCAAGGGCTCGAGGAAGAGCAAGGCCAGCCAGGACAAAAATGAGGAAAGTGTTCCCAAGGCGACGTCCACCGTCTCTATTCCAGCTCAGGCTGACTGGGTGGCGGAGGTTCAGCGGGTCGTGCGGGGTGAGGTCAAAAAAGAAGTTGAGCGGTTTCTCAAGGAGGAGATCCCCAGAATACGCAACGCTATCAGGAAAGGTTTCACCACGAGGGAGGCTAAGTTTCAAAGCGAGGTAGAGGCCAAGGTAAAGAAGCTCGTCAGGACGGAGCTCAAGAACACGAAAGTGGAAGATCCAGGTCCAGAAGCAGAAGCAAGCGATGAGCCCGAGGCCGAAGAGGACGGGTCCGGGGGAGATACCACAGACGACTGGCCGGGTGGGTACTGCAACAGATGCGCGCGGACAAAATTGTGGGGTCCAAATACAGTTGCGTGGATCCTCAGGCGCGATGCGAAGACTTTGATGTGTGCGAGGCATGCGAGGTTGACTACTTTCATGAACACCCCATGCAGAAGCACAAGGTTGACATCTCACCGGAAGCCATCAAAGAGTACAACGCGAAGGAGCGCAGCAGCAAGAAGAAGAATAAGTCTAAAGGAGGTAGCAACGTCTTGTCTTGTTGACTGCCTCTAAGGATAGACTTTTGTGGTAGGTGGCAAGGGCAAGGGCAAGAGCAAGAGCAAGAGCAAGAGCAAGAAAAACACTCGATCTGATTCAGCGAAGGTTAAGAAAGTTATCGTTGGTGTCAGTGTCAAGAAGGAAGACAAGCGTCGTCCTGGTCCTCTTTCTCCTTCTCCCCCTTCTTCTTCTTCCTCTTCCTCTTCTTCCTCCTCCTCTTCCTCTTCTTCCTCCTCTAGTTCGTCTTGTTCATCTTCATCCTCATCCTCCTTATCTTGTTCGAGTTCTTCTCCTGGGTCGCGCCCTCCAGCTTCTGATTTGGGCCATGCCCCCAAGGCAAAGCCTCTTGAGCCAGTTTTTCACGGGATTATGTGTGCTATGTGCCAAGTTGATCCCATAACGGGGTATGTGATGAAGTGCGAGCAGTGCCCCGGTTACAGCTTATGTCCCGATTGGGTTAATGGAAGCAGGCACGACGTCTCGCACACCCTCGTCATGAAGAGAACTCCCCTGGAAGCACAGGCCGAGCAGAGCACTCCTGCATGACTTAGCAGTCCATCAAGGTCCTCCAATCGAAGTGCGAGCTGCACTCCGATTCCATGGTGTGTCGGAAGACCTAGTGACTCTGCGGTGGGCGGTGGTTTAGTCATGCTTTTTGGCAGGGATTTTCCACCAGGACCACCAATTAGAATAGCTGGTTTTGAGGTAGAAAGGTTGCCAAGCTCATCAAGGTCCCGTAGCTCATTGACTCCATTAGAAGAGCAAACAGTCAT
>WBZZ01002729.1:62500-97500 GCA_019918135.1 Paulinella micropora
GCATGTTTCTATTGTGTTCTCGTTTAATGTTAATACTATCATTTACGTGCTCGTTAATACCATCGCTTGAATATTTGTTAAACGAAGCATTAAACGATAAATGCTCGTTCTCAATACCAGCAATAATATTATTCATGACAATTGCGGAAAGTTGTCCGCGATTATCTTTTTTCCATCTATAGAAATTATCTAATTCTTTACTTTTTTCTGTTCCAATTTCTTTTTTCTCAAGCGAATAAGTTTATCCTCATCTACTTCATTACTTTCAATACTTAATCGTTCTAACATCTCATTAATAGCCTCTAGTTTTACTATGTCAGGCTGTTTCTTTTCAACTAGACGAGTAATTTCTTTGTCTTTTTAGAAATTCTTTCTTCGCATATTATTTTATCCTTATTTACTCTATCCTTACTTGTTCTACGAATTTCGTATTCCTCCAACCAATCTGTTTTAGTTTTGGTTCTGCTTGGAATTAAGTCCATCTTTTTGCGACACTGCGACAAAAAAGCGAAATTCTGTCGCAACCTCTGCGACACTGCGACACCGCCGTGTTTTGGTGTCGCATGGTGATATTCCGGAAATAGAATTTTCTAGAATTTAACGCGTGGCTGATAACACTTCAAATACCATTTTTCCTATATCACGAGTAGATTTTTCGCCATTGGTAGAACTTTATAAATAATTTTGCTGAAAGTCTTACAGCCTTTTGAAAAAACATTCCTTTTATTTTCTTTTCTTACATTATCGCCAACATTGAATTCATTAATAAGGTTATCACGTGTGATTTTCTGTTTATTTTTGTCTCTTCTAGCAAAGACATCCACAGGTTTGGCTTGAATTCCTCTATGAACTTTATGATTGTACGCATTAACCAAGTCTTGAATATAACTTACCCAATCAAAATTTCTATTAGTTTCAAATAAAAGGTCAAGCCATCTCCTAATACTTCTTATCACTCTATCAACAACCGCAAGCGCTCTATGGTCGCCAACTTCAACGACATCGTGTTTAATTCCATTTTCAATAAAATAATCACGAGTAGCACCTTTATATTCTCCTCCGCTGTCAGTTGTAATTGACTTTGGTTTATAAGGTATAGTTTTCAAAGCATAACATACTTCTTTTGCTGTTTTATTTTTTAGTGGAATGATTATTAAATATCTTGAATGGCAATCAATCCAAACAAGCATCCAAGCATAGCCCTTATTACCTTTCTTATCTTTTATCTTACTCATATCCGCTAAGTCTAAGAAAACTTGGTCTAATGGTTTATCAACCCATATAGTATTCCATATTTTAGGGTTTTTTTCTGGTGGTGAATTTCAAGGGCTTCTTCTTCTTTTGTTTTAACTACTTCTCCCGTTGGAGTGCCCCCGAGACTATCCGCATTCTGTGTATTAATAATTGTATGTTTATGGTCAAGTTGATTTTCCTCACTCATATCTTTAGAATTTGAGGAAGCACTTACTTAAGTCGCTTGAAGTTTCGCTCCGTGTTGGTTTCTCTGTATTATATACATTGACCAAAACTTTACTATTTGATTTTTTACCTTTCCCCTTCTTTGGTTTTGGCTCTTCTTCTTCACTTTCACTCTCACTGCTTTCGCTCTCCTCTGGTTCAACCACAGACTTCTTACTCTTCTTCTTTTCTCTCTTAGTTTCCGCTTTCGCTTTTGATTTTCATCTTAGCCATCTTTTCGGCAATGATATCAGTGAAATCAACCTCATCTTCGCTCTCACTCTTCTCCTCTGGGCTATCATTATCATGTTCAGTAATAATATCGTTAGCCAAGTTCTTTTCTTCAATTTGTTTTATTTGTTCCTCCATATCTTCATCTTCTTGCTTTACAGCATTTCGGTATTGCGCCAAAACATTTTTAGCATGTTCCATCTTTCGTTGTTTCGCTTTCGCTTTTATTCCTTCCACAGCACTACCCCAATTCTTACGACTTGCTTCGGGGGACGGCATTCTATACTAAGATTAATATATTTTAGTATTTTTAATAATTAATTAATATAATATGTCGCAATATAAATCCTTACTAGGTTTATCAGAAATCGCAGTTGATAGTCTAGACATTAAAAACTTAGACCTTACCAACACTAATATTATTGGTCTGAATACAGACAGAGTGCCAGAAGATGCCGACCCCGTAAATCTTTATTTCACTGATAACCGCTTTGACACACGTCTCTCTTTAAAATCAACAACCGACATTAAAGAAGGAAAAAATTTATACTATACAGAGCAACGAGTGAGAGACAACGACGAAGTCAAAGCCTCAACTCAGCACCGCTCTAATACAAGTAATCCACACCAAACCATTATACAATCTCATAGACACAAACATATCCGCACCAGTGGTCGGGCAATACTTAACATATAATGATGTAGATGGTAAATGGAGAAATACAACCATTGGCTCAATTGATACACTCACAGATGTAGTCATAACCGCACCAATAGCGATGAATAGTTATCTTACATATAACTCAATCAACTGGGTAAATAAAACATTTCCGATAAATGTTGATAAATTCGGCAGTATTAGTATGGGCGGTAATTTGAATATAACGGGAGTTAATTTACTAAATACCAAAGATGTTGATACTTGGATATCAGAGCACG
The DNA here is from genome assembly GCA_019918135.1 of Paulinella micropora. NCBI lineage: Eukaryota > Cercozoa > Imbricatea > Euglyphida > Paulinellidae > Paulinella > Paulinella micropora. The sequence goes on from WBZZ01002729.1 coordinate 65,129, forward strand.
AAGACAATAATGATAAAGTGTCCGCAGACGGCTCAATTAATACACACAGCGATGTTTTAATTACAGGCACACCCGCCGATAACCAACTGCTCATTTATAGCACAGGCCAATGGAGAAACACAAACTCACCTTTTCTTAGATTGGATGGCACCGCGAATATGACGAGCGGATTAAATATGGGTGGGTTTGCGATTACAAATGTTGGTAATGTTGATGGTGTGGATGTTTCGGCTCTTGACACCGCAGTCGTTAAACTAACGGGAGACCAGACTATAACAGGAAACAAAATATTTACTACTTATTTGGGTGTAAAAGATTCAAATCCATTAAACACTGGTAAGTTATTCTTCAAGTACAACAATAATATGGGTTCTATTTATTCGTCGGAGGTAGGTGGAGCAACGGGATATCCACTAAGTATTGTTGGTTCTTCCATACTTCTTGCTTCTACAACGGGGAGTGGAATAACACTGACTGGCAATGTTTTAAATTTTAGTGGCACAACAGCAATTAGCGGACTTCCAGCACCATTCTATGACACCGATGCTTCAACGAAAGCATATACCGATACAAAATTAGCAAAAGACGGCACAACGGCTATGACGGGCAGTTTAAATATGGGCGGTTTTGCAATTACAAATGTTGGTAATGTTGATGGTGTGGATGTTTCTGCCCTTGATACTTCAGTCGTTAAACTAACAGGAGACCAAACTATAGGAGGAATTAAAACATTCAGCAGTATAATAAATGCGAGCGCGGGGATTGATATGAAAAGCCAAAGCATAACAAATGTGAATTTGGTTGATGGCGTGGATGTTTCTACTCTTGACATTTCTGTCGTTAAACTAACAGGAGACCAAACCATAGCAGGAAACAAAAAATTTACATCAACTTTGGAAGTAAGTGGTTCGTCCAATCCTACTACTTTTGATGGTATTGGCATAGCCTTTGATACAAAAATAGGAATGATTGCAGCACAAAAGACAGCAACAGCGACTTGGTATCCGATACAAATAACGGGTTCGTCTGTAGAGTTATATTCGGGTAATACTTTAATTATAACCGCAACTGGAACAACACTATCTTTGAATAACAACAAAATAACAAACTTAGCCACACCATCAGCAACAACGGACGGAGCGACAAAAGGGTATGCGGACACATTGGACGGGCAAAATATAAAACTAACAGGAGACCAAACCATAACAGGAATTAAGATATTTAATGGAACAAGAAATGATGTAAGAGCACTGAATTTGTTAAGCCAAGCCGATTTTAATAATGTGGATATCATTAATGGTGGAAATATAACATATAATGGGGCGAGGATATTAAACCAAAATGGAGGAGATATATTCTTTTCACAGACATCAGGAGATTATCAGTATTTCTTATTACTCTAAATACTGCTACAAGTGGAACCGCGAACCAACGAGGTTATGTATTTACGAATGTAGCATCTGATGTAAAAGGAGCAGGTCTTTATATTTCAAAACTTTTGGATAATAAAAGTGCTTCATCTGACATTGTCCGTTTTAACAATGCTGGCGGTATGCGTTTTTATGGTGCTTTGGATATGAACTCAAACAACATAACAAATGGCGGAACAATAACGGGAACAACATTAACGGCAACTGCTGGTATGACTACAACAACATTAACAACAAGCGACAAAATAACAACGGCATCAGGCAAACCAATAATCATAGGCAATACAACGAAAGGCGCGGGGGCGTCAGGTGGTTTAGAATTATACGGGACGACTTCAAATATTGGAGGAGCACACTTACAAGCAATAACAACGGCGGATGCTTATCCAACATTTCAATTATTGAACTGGACACATGATAACATAGGCTTAAGTTTTGATGCTTATTATGACGGCTCAAACTGGAAATCAAGTAATTCTGGTTCAAACTTTCAAATATACAAAATCTCAAACAAACTTGCTTTTAACTATAAATCAGGAATAACAGCAGGAAGCAATATAACATGGTCTGAGGCGATGAATATAAGCACAGCAGGATTAATAACTGCGAGTGCGGGGATTACATATACTGGCACACTAACGTCAGCAACAAATACAAGTGGAGCAAAAATAGGAATTCAGGGAATAACAGACGGAACAAATGCAGGGGAATTTATGCGGCATCTGGTGGGGCTGCAAACACTAGAAGTTTGGCAAATGGTTTGGCTGTTTCAGGAAATGATTTTACTTCATTCGCTTTTCGCTTTAGAGTAGCCAATGATGCTACGATGGGATTTGTATGGGAGAATTCAGCGGAGCAATTGTTGATGTCGTTGAATGGATTAAACGGGACTTTATGGACAACAGGATTGATTACGGCAAATGCGGGAATTACATATTCTGGGGTGCTAACAACGGCATCGGCAACAACTAATGGGGCAAAAATAGCAATTCAAGGACAAACAGACGGGGGTAGTAGCCGCGGAATATTTGTATGGGATGCTACTGATCCAAACTGGGGGATTTATATGTCTCAGTCTGGGACAAATAAAACATTAAGTGGAACAGGAACAGCGCCAGCAGGAGGAGGCGGAGGATTAACTTCTTATGCTATTAGATTTAGAGTGAATGGTTCTTCAACGAGTGGGTTCATATGGGAGAATAATTCAAATACTGCTTTAATGTCATTAAGAGCAAGCGATGGGCAGTTATGGGTATTGTCTAATCCAATTCAATATTCAGACAGGAGAAAAAAAGAAGATATAAAGGAATGTTTAGGCTTAGATTTTATTAATAAGTTAAATCCAGTATGCTATCGTATGATTGATGACAACAAGAAATGTAGGACTGGCTTAATAGCACAGGAATTAGAAGAAATACTAACAGAAATGGATATGCTAGATTTTGGCGGTTTTATAAAAGAAACAATTATGGTTCCCTGTCCAAAGCAAAGAAAAGAATACGAATTGAAAGGTGTGAGTGTTAATCCAGAAGATGTTAAATGTGTTGATAGTGGCGATGTCGGTTATGGTATAGGTTATTCCGAGTTTATCGCACCATTAATTAAGGCCGTTCAACAATTATCAGAAAAGGTAGTTAATTTAGAAAAACAAAATAATAATCTCATGAATATACTACAAGAAATTAGAGAAAATGTCAAATAATACGACTAGACTTCACAGACCCCCACCTATTATGGATATGGATGGCGAACTAACTCCAGAATTAAAGTCCCGTGTTCTTGAAGTAGAACTAAAGACTGAGGAAAAAAAAGTAGAGCACGAATTGGAAGATAACTGGAATTGTTGTTGTATAAAAAACAGACCGACAGACAGCCGACTTATTAAATACTTATTTCAAATGGGTATCATTATCTCCAGTATAACCCTTTGTATCGTAAGGCTATCTGAAAAGAACTTGCCTTGTGAGGTAGCCAACACTTATGTCGGAATTTTGACATTGCTTATCGGTATTTGCCTTCCATCACCTTCTTCAAAGAAATGAACATTCGTATATATGTGTCATATACCATCTATTATCACCATCACAGATTAAAGGAATGGCTTCATCAAAACTAATACACCAATCTGACATTGGCTTATACACACATTTAAATTTAGTATCTATACCTTTTTGAATACAATAAACACAACTTATATTCTTTTTTTCGCTTATCCGTGAGTAAAAGTCGCATGCCGTCCGCGAAAATATTTTGATTATTAAAAAGTTTATCATCAGTAATATAATCATGACTGGCTATAAATACCAAAAGATTATTTTTCTGAGCAATGATTTTGCTGGAGGAAGCAAAACATTTAATAAAAATATCCAAATGTCATTCACACCCACCAAAATGAATATAAAATTTATCCACTATATGAACGACCAGACAGAGACAAAAATCAGAATTCTTTACATGGATAGAATTGGAATTATTGGAACATTTGCGGACAGCACTACAGCAAACATTTCAAATCTCGGTTATAATTTGGGTGTTGTAGGATGGACAGACGGACAATATACATTTAAAGTCCTTGAAACTGACAGCGGAAATATTGACACAGGAAATTTAGCGGGAAGAATTGTTGTGTGTTTGGAATTCGTCGGGTAATAATATACAATGATGAAGATAAACAACGTCAAAGTTAAGCCTGTGAAGCAGGATGGAAACGGAGATAAAAAAGCAAAGGGTTATAAATTATTCAATGAGCCGTATGCCAATATATTTCTACTCGCTCGTAAGAAGAGCGGGAAAACGACAGCACTCTTTGAAATACTGAAACGGACAACAGACAGAAAGACCCGTATTGTCATTATTGCTTCAACGATACACAAGGACTAGATTTATAAAGCAATGGTAAAGCACTTTAAGAACAGAGGCAACCCAATGGCGATTTATACCTTTCTTAAATCGGATGGTGTAAATGTCATTGATTACGAATTAGACAAATTGAACAAACCAGACGAAGAGCAAGAAGGAGAAATCAAAGATGAAGTGGAAATAGAGAAGCCACAATTTCTTTATTTTGGAAAAGAAAAGAAACAAAGCGCCGCAGAGGCACCAAAAGAACGACCCAGCAAGTATATTTCTCCAGAGGTTGTTTTTGTTTTGGATGATTTAGGGAGCGGATTAAGAGACAAGTCAGTAAGTGATTTGTTAAAAAAGAATAGGCACTATAAATCAAAGGTGATTATGTCAAGCCAGTATCTGAACGACCTACGGCCAGAAGCCATTAAGCAGTTAGATTATCTATTAATCTTTCCAAGCCAGTCTCAGGACAAAATGGAACTCGTTTATAAGCACTTAGACCTATCTTTTGATTTTGATTACTTTCTTCAAAAGTATCACGAAGCAACAAAGGAGAGATTTAATTTTCTTTATGTTTCAAGTGTTGATGATGAATTACGCAAAAACTTTGCTTATCGGTTGAAGTAAAAAAAATTTAGAATTAATTATTTTTTATATAGTATATGGTAGTAAAAACATCTCGTTTTGAAGTCATTCCAACAATCGGCAAACGAACAATTAACTCAAGCACCAATATGGCTGGAGGTAAAAAGAAGTCTGGTCGCAAGAAGAAGCAAGGAGGCAAGGGGCAGGCTGGCGGTAAGATTAACTGGGCAAAGGTTGGAAGAACCGCAATGGCGGTGAATAAATTTCTTCGTGATAACAAGATTATTTCAAAGACCGCGAATGCTCTTGGTGATGTCGGGGTTCCATATGCGTCTCGTATAGGCTCTACCGCAGCGAAACTTGGATATGGTAGGCAGAGCGGACGTGGCGCATTAAATTTTTGAAAAAATATCAATTGAAATTATTGGGAAATATTTTTTTGCTGATATAGTATGTCGGCTAAGACTAAGCGAATAAAAAAGCCTAAGGTAAGACCCCCGCGGGTTTATAGAAATAAAAGCGGGAAGCCGTATATTATCCAGAAGGGTAAAAAATATTATCTTAATTTTGGTAAAAAAACAAATGATATGAGCACACAAATTGTTAAACTTTTTATGAAATACTTAAGCAGACCAAAAGCAAAGCGGGCAAGAACAAAGAAAGAAGACTTACGAAAAGTCCAGAGTCTGTCTGAGATTGAGCAGAATACGAGAACCGCCATTAATGACCACTTAGACAAACTCAGAAAAGAGAAATACGAAAAGATTGATGAGATAGACCAAAAAGAGAAAAAGGCAAGGGATGATTTAGAAGAGGAGAAAAAGAGGCAGGAGCGTCGCGGAGACGCAGATGCGAAGGAAAGACAAGAGATGATGGATAGGGAACATAAAAGAGAACTGGCAGAGATTAATGAAAGAAAGAAAGAAATAAATAGGACATTAAGAAGGGAGCAAAAACTCATAGAGGATGTAAAATATGAAGAAGAGAGAAAAAATAGAATACAAGCATTACCACCACCGCAATATCAATATATTATGCCACCACAATTTGGAGCACCGCCACAAGCACCACCATTTGGAGCACCACCACAAGCACCACCATTTGGAGTACCACCACAAGCACCGCCATTAGAAAATGAAGCACCATTGAAAACAAAAGAACAATATGAGGAAGAAAAAAAGCAAAAGCAGATAGATATTGAAACACTTAAATTAGCAGGATATACAGATAATTTCATAAAAAAGATGAGTCGTAAAGACTTACAAAAAGCCAGTCAAGATATTCAGACGGCTATAGCCACAGCGACGTCTTTAGAGGAACAGAAAAAGTTAGCAGAAGAATATAAAGAAAAACTTGAAAAAGAAGAAAAGAAAGCAGAAGAAAAGGGTAAGCATTTTGACCATTTAATATTTAACCATTTTTTAATCTCAGGATTTTCAAAAACTTATCACCCAAACATTACTATAAAAGAGTTAGCACAGGCTTTAAAAAAGAGACTAGATAGTGAAGGTCATAAACAATTAAACTACAAAGACACTTCAAAGTGCATTATTGACATGATTAAAAGGTTTAATATTGATGTTGGAAATGAAGAACAAAATGTGAAAAGAAGAATAGCGGATTATGCTAGATATGAAGAGTTTATGGGTATTACTGAACAAAAAGGTAGTGGAGCGAAGACATTAGAAGAATTAATGGATAAGGTATTTTCAATAAAAACAATAAAAAAATATCTATCCCGCAAAGATTGGAAACACACAATGAACAAAAAGGACTTTGTAAATACTCTAACTAGCAAAATGACAATAGACCCGAATGTGGATAAACAAGTTTCAGCGGATTTAAATGTTGATGAAGGGATGCCCCAACCGCTACCCCCGAGCGTCGCGGAGACAACCATACCCCCTACGATTACCGCATCATTAGAACAACCACAGCCAGAGGAGGGGATTTCACCCCCTACCATACCCCCGAGCGTCGCGGAGACGCCACAGCAAGAGCCGCAGCAAGAGGAGGAACAGCGGGGAGAAGGTCGCGGTTTAATGACTAATGAAATAGACGACATAATGAAAAAATATGGATGGTATCTCGGCGCGATAGCCAGTGATGAAATTTACAAACTAAATCCAGAAAAAAGAAAACGATACGGATTTATTATGAATTTAGATAATCACAGACAAGTGGGGTCTCATTGGATTGCTATATGGGTAAGTCTGGATAAAGACAGAAGTGTTGAAGTGTATGACCCATTAGCGCTTTACCAACCAACGGAAGACTTTCAACAACAAATGAACAACTAATTGATAAAAGCCACCCCGATAGTTATTTATTAATGAAGGTTAATCAAGTAAAAGAGCAGAGCGATACCAGTGATACCTGCGGATTTCATTCTATGAGATTTTTAATGGAGCGGGCGAAAGGCAACCGATTTAAGTTTGCTAGTGGATACACAGACTTAAAAGAAGAAGAAGCGGAGAAATTAAAAGCACAGAATGGCTATGGACATTTTGATACATTTATCTAAAAGATATTTATCTATAATATACGCATCATGGACTATAAGGGAGGAAGAAGTTCTGATATCTATTACATCAATAGCAAAAACCGAATAACGGGTACAGACAGCGACTTTACACACGAAATCAATATGAAGGGGCTAGACAATCCCACGCATTGTAAAATTCTTCATGTTTATGTGCCGAAGTCGTATTACTCTGTGGCTTCCCCATATAATACTTTTACACTTAGCGAAGACGGATATGAGGCTTTAATTACGATACCTGAGGGCAACTACACAATGAACAACTTAAAAAATAAACTATCTGAGGCGCTAACCGCAGACAGCCCAAATAATTATACTTATGTTGTACCCAGTAATAATACCAACATAGAACCAGAGGACGGCAAATTAACATTCAGTGTGGGAATTCAACCGCGGTTTATATTTGATGCTGATACACGTATTCACGAGGTAATGGGTTTTGATAGAAATTCAACATATTTCTTTGCTAATGATTTAATTAAATCGCCAAATGTAATTATTCTAACTGGTGAAAAAACATTGTATCTTCAATCAGACTTAGTGAATGAAGGAGATAATCATGTGCTACAAGAAATATATACACTGCCAACGAAATTCCATTTGGTTCTGTCATTTATGACGGCTCTGGTAGTGAATACGGGAAAACATTATCCGCAAGTTCTAATAACGTATTTAGGTTTTACTTGACGGACGAAAACGACCAAGCAATAAATCTTAATGGTTTGGGAATAGTTATGACATTATTGGTTTATCGTGAAACTAATTACTTTAGTTTATTTAATTCATTCTTCAATCTGTTGAAAGCGCGGTAAAGATATTTTAATTTTGATTTAATTATTTTTTTCTATAGATATATTCTCGTAATCTCAAACTTGTTTGAGATAGTTAGTTTATTTACGCTAACACTGAAAAAAAAGAAAAATGCCCGTCCAATATGGAGGAGAACTAGTCCATCAGACTAAGGAACTGCTCACTGGTAAGTATGAATTGAACAAACTTACCACTCGTGAAGGCTCACAACCCGTCGCACTTACTACTGCTGGCGGTCTGGAAAACACCTTTGAAATTCCTACTAGACCTTTGAACCTTGCGAGGAGTGTGTTGCGATTTACATACACTCCGTCTGGTGGAGGTGCTGGCGGTCGCTACAATCGTATATATATGGATTGTCTGTCTATGATTAAAACTATTGAATTGCGAAGCCGAAGCGGGCAGTATCTGTGTAATCTTCAACATGTGGGGAACTACACTAAGGTTATATGGAAACCAGAAATGAAGTATGAAAAATTTATGGCACTTGAAAATCATGGTGCTGGTGTGGCTAGCGGTGCTATGCTTCAAAAGTGTAATGCAGGAAAAGTTGAAATTGGAACTAGAGCAGAGAGAAAGACAATTGCTGATGCGGCAGATACTGCAGGTCTTAAGGCTGCAGTTCAAGCATACTACAAAGTGCCTCTTGTTAATGCCCGTCGCCACGATGATACCGCTCTCGCTGATAGCACTGCTGGAACCTATAGCCTTGTTAATGTTTCTTTTGAGGAGGCTAAGTATTTTGAAGGCGGTGGTTATAATACTGCTGCCCCTGTTATTAATGTTAAGTTTCCTTTGGGTATGCTGTTTGGCACTATTTTTGAACTGGATAAGACTATCGGATTTAATGAAATTTTGGATTTGCGTATTGTGTGGGCTGAAACCAACCGCTCTTCATTCTATGGTGCTGATGCGAGTGCTATCTCTGCTGGTGCTGCCGCTACGACTGCTGGGGCTATTGTCTCTAACCTAAATCTATTCCTTGCTGTTGAGACTGACACGAATGTCATCCTTGGCGTCCAACAAAAGATTGCGGGTGAAGGTTTTCCGTTTAAGATTGAGTATCCTATCGCTTGGAAGCAAAGTCTTCAAACGACCCAGCAAAATTTTGTTATCAAAATGAACCGCTCGCAGGGTGAGAGAATTCGTCGTATCTATACATCTGTCTTTAACAGCGCTGAGAGTGCCAATACTTCTTTTGGTAATGATAATAGAGCAGATGGTGAAGTTATTACTTATTACACAACACTTGATGGAACTCGTCTCCAACAATTTGACGTTGACACATCTGAGAATGAAGACTATATGATTTTGAAGGATAAGTTGAAGGGGAGTGCTATCCTAAACAGCGATGTCTATCATTACAACTGGTTCCACGTAGATACTTGGGATAACAACCGCCCGCTATGCGATAAGGATACTGACGGCTATGAGGTGAGTGGTCTAAGCCTTGACACCGAGAGACGATATGAATTTTCGGCGACTACTCCAAATGCTATCCAAAACCATTACACTTATGCCATTCTTCAGCGAAGTGTGCTTGTTAAGGGAATTGAAATCCTAATGTCTTAACCTAGTGATGCGATAATTAATTTTGATAGTTAATTTATTTTTTTTTATACAATATAGGAATGCCCCACCAGAGAAACTTAATCGCAGAAAATCCTGACGGCGAATTTATAAATGTCAGCGTTGGATATGATGGGCATGTTGAAACAAATAATTCAAAAACCGCTTTTGGCGAAGCAGTAGTAGGCCAATTAACTCCAGTTTTACAGGAAATCTTTCCATATACCATTAATACTAGAATATGGACAAAAACAGAAACAAAATCGTCTGTGTCATTTTTGAATAATATGGCTGAATTGAAAACAACTGCTGATGCTACGGCAGATGCTAGACTGGTAAGTAAAAGGAGAATAAAATATAGAACTGGAATGGGTGTCCTAGCCCGATTTACTGCTATATGGACAACGGATGATACAAAAGATTACTATTCATTTATTGGAATAGGAAATGACCTTAATGATGGATTTTATTTTTACAAAAATCAAGCAGGAATGAATATTGCACATTGTGCGGGAGGTGCTGTAGATTATATTGACCAAGCAGACTGGGACGACCCTTGCGATGGAAATTATGCTATGCCAGACTTAGATTGGAGCAAAGGAAATGTATTTCAAATTCAATTTCCGTATCTTGGGTTTGGTGCTATTAAGTTCTATATTGAAAATCCCATAACAGGATTATTTCAATTAGTTCATATGATTGAGTATGCGAATGCTAATAATGGTGTAAGCCTGCGAAATACAACATTACCTTTTACGGCAGTAATGAGAAATGATGCAAAGACTGGAATACAATCACTTAAAACAGCGAGTGCCAGTTTATTCATTGAGGGGTCAAATACTATTAATACCAGCATAACGAATACGGCGGAAGGGACTGAAGCAGGTAATATAACTGAAAGCCCCATTTTGAGTATCAGGAATAAAGCACTATTCAATAATAGCCTAACCAACTATTCAAATGTCTTTCCTTCCTTGGTAAGTATTACAAATGAAGATACTAAGTCAAATGTCGTCAGAATGGTATTGAATGGGACGCTAACAGGGGCTGGTTTTGCTGATGTTGATGCCACAACTTCAATCGTAGATACAGACACAAAAGCGACGGCCATCGCCAACGGAACGACAATTTTTAAGATTTATGTAAATGCTGGCTCTACTCAACAGATTAATCTCAGAACCTACGATATTCAATTAACGCCTAGCGATATTTTAACATTCACACAAAAGGCAGTGTCGGCAGGTAGTGGTGGTAATATTAATGTTATCGCTAACTTTATAGAAGACCATTGATGTGGATGGAAATAAAAACAAAAAAAATGAAAGTCTAATTTCTAAATTATCATCCGAGATATTTTTTTACCGCATCTTTGCTATTAAAATAAGGTTGTTGAATTAAATATTCAAGGTATGGTTTATCAATCTTAGCAACATCTTCAATTTTCATTTTTTTTATACTTACCATATTGTAGAACAACATCTTTCTTTAATATACAACCTTCTTCTGTACATGTAGCATTCTCTATCTCTTCGCCGACCTTAGCCTTTATTTCGGTAATTCCAGTCTCTTTTAAATCAGCAGTCGTAAAAGGTGTGCTTTCTTCCTCCATCAACATGCTTTCCAATGGTACAACTACTTTCACATTATCATCCCTTGGTTTATATTATTCATAAAAAGAAACAATGTCAGGCTTAGTCCATTTAATTGTTGGCTTTTTGACATCTCCATCAAGGTTCCATTTTTCAATTTCATTCAAGTAGTCCTGCTTGGTGCTCAGGTCTGTCATCATATACTATTAATATTATTTTTTTTATTAATTTTATTTTAGAGTATATAGTATGTTGTATATACTAAGTGGGGTAATGTTTAAAACAAAGAAAGAAATAATAGTATATATAAGAAATATTGTCAGCAAATATAAACACAATGAAAAGTTAAATGAAATTGATAGTAATTTTATTAAGGGTATTATAATTAATCATCCTGATTATAAGACGAAATTTGAACATTTGATAAATTGTGAAATTGATGTTGAAAATAATGGATATGGTAGTAAGCACTTTCGTATAGGAGAAAAAGCATTTTCGTGGTATAATTGTATTAATTACATTGAGGTAAATAAAGAGAAACAAATGATGAGATACACCAAGACCAAATTTAATGATGCGTGTAGAAATACTATAAAAAATCAAATAGAAGAATATTTAAATAGAATGGTAATAGATATTTTCATTGAGCCGAAATATATATGTGAAATAACAAAAGAAATACACGATAGAAAAAACGTTCATGTTGATCATCACTTTGAAAAAATAAAGTTTAAAGAAATTACAGACCGATATTTAGAAGAGAATAAATTAAATTATCGCAATGTAGAAACAGAAGAAAGAGAAGACTTTAGGGAAATTCTAAAAGAGCCACACTATACGCAATTTAAGAATTTTCATAGAGAAAAAGCGATATTAAGAATAATAAAAAAGAGATAAATTTAAAGGAGAATGTAGGGTGATTTATAGAATATATTTAACAATTTCTTTTTTGAGTTCTGGATAGTTTCCCATCATCGGTTGCTTATTCAACCATATTAAGTATTGTTTATCAAATACAGCGACATCGGCGACGGACTCCCCTTATAATTTCCAATAGGTAGCAATCCTTGTTCTTGAAGTTTTTTACTTTCAGATTTATATTCACTTACATGCCCATCAATAACTTGCTTGATATCATCCAAAGTAAATGTTTTATTATTAATAGAAAGTTTTTCAAATTTTTCCGCGAGAGACTTGAGAGACATTAGTATATACTATAGGATACAAAAAATAAAAATTAATTAATTGATATTTATCAACTTCACTCTCATTCGCTTCGCTCATTATCGTTTGTTGATAAACATCGTTTGATATCCGTAAGGAATACTATCATTATCTGTATAGAAGTCTCGCCCACACCATCGCGATTTATTAACGACTTTTACTACATTCTTTTGGTGTTGTATGCTAAAGTGTTCGATGTGTTGCTGTTTGCTGTTTCTGCTCGTGTGTATCTTCTTCATTATGAAGTCTCTTGTGTTTGTCAGGCTTTCGCCCTTGTCCATTAATTCATATGAAGCGGGATTTAATTTCTTTAAGTCTAAGCCTTTACCTCTGAAATGGAAGTATGTTTTCTTGTCATCCTTCTTTACATACTCCAACATATATAACTTGGGTGCTATCCATAAACCTTTTATTATTTTACAATTAGTTCCGAGGTCATCATCCATTCCACCGATTGTTTTATCTCTAAATCTCTTTATACGTTCAATGTTTCTCACATGGCTTTGAATGCTGTCCGTATCTGTATAATAATAGTCATTGTCGGGGTTGTTGTCTGGGTTAGCCTCAGTCATATACTTATACATAATTCGTCGGCTGTATGCTAATATGAAGGCTCCATATTGTGTAGGTTTTGTAATTTTTTTTTCTATCAATTGTTCGTCGCGTGGGGTTCCTGTAATAAGCCAAAGTTCGTCATTGAATTGTTCAATATCGGTTATTACGTGTTTAGCCCAGAATTTCCAGTATTCGTGATTTTTAGAAATATATTTACTCACTGAGTTTATCGGTCTTTGAATTGTCTTCCCGTATAAAGCATTCATAAACAACTTCGCTAATAGATATTGTGGAGTGCCTTTCTTTGAGTTTTGTTTTTTCTTGAATAAGTCTAATATGTAGTCTTTGAATACTGGTTCTGCTCCCTCTGTGTAATATCCACGATTGATTTTGACTTGATATCCAAGTTCAATCATATCTTCAATATCTACAGAAGTTAGCCATTGGTCTTTCATATCCCTTAATTCCCACTTTAAACAACCTTTGCTATCTTTGTATGGCACTCGCGGGTGTAAAAGGTTTTTGGTGATATGTAATCAACATTCCATATACCTAATTTACCCAACATTTTTTCTGTTGGTTTGTCATGTTCTATTATTTTGCCCGTCATAAATAATTCAAGCATCGCAGTTGGATAAAGACTTACAACATCGGCATCAATGAGATAATCAACAATCTCATCAAAACTTATTTCGCCTCTTTTATATTTTTCATATTGCTCAGAGATAAATCTTCTTTTGCTTGGGTAAGTTCTAGCGCCATATACCGCCCTTCTAAAATCTCTTTCTTGTTTTAATTTTGGAAGATAGATTTTGTATTTTTTACCAATTGTATTTTTCCATAAATTGAATGTAAGAGACGAAGTAGAGATAAACTTTGTTATATTAGTTTTATGTTCGTTGAATGTCTGTTTATTGAGTGTGTCGTGTAATTCCTTTAGCCCAATTACATCCTTTTCTAAATATACTAAACATTCTTTTTTGGTTTCCTCGTCCATCTCTTCCCATCGCTTCGCTTTGCTATGGTCAAAATCTCCTTTCAAAACATTACAACCCAACGTTTCAAGGTTCTTTTTAAGGCTCCCTTCAGTGTGCTTACACATATCCCAAAATTTTATGTTCTTGTATTCCAATGAGATAATAGCCCCATTATTAATCAAAGGAGTATCTTTTATATTTCTTTTGATAAATTCTTTTTGAAGGAAGTAGTGGTCAAACTTACTACCATTAAAAGCATTAACATATAATTTCGCTTCTGGATTTTTGTTTTTTAATTCTTCCGCATATTCAAAGATAATATCTATTAATTTTGAAATACAATCATCACCAGCGACATATTTAAAACCAATATCCGCAATTGTATAACCTGCTATATAAGGTGTGTGTAATTCTTGTTGATTTGTAAATGTCTCAAGGTCATAATGAAAGACCTCATCTTCATTGTTGTATTTCATTTCAACAAATCTAGTTAATAATTTTCTTTTGTTTTTAAACATCGCATCCACATATGATTGTCTATCTTCATTACAAGTATGTTTATCAAAGTATGTTTTATAATAATCGGGGCATTTCTTTTTGTTTCTTATTATAAACTCTAAATAATGATTTTCTTTGAGATAACAAAGCACATCAGCAGTAATTAAAAGGTCTTCAAAGTTTTTGAAAGTTTGTTTTGTTGTCGCATCAGTTATTTCAAAATACTTGCCTTCAATACAATATTTTTTCAATATTTCAAAACCAACCGAGAATGGTATGAATGAATTAGGTTCGAGATTAAATTCTTTTCTAATTTCATTACACTTGTTTTTGTTAATATCAAATTTTAATATCTTTTTATTGACTTGAAAGAAACAATTATTACCTCTACTTCGTGGATTAATATGTATTCCTTCATCTGTTCTATGTTTTTTATCCCTTCCTGAAGTATTACATCCGCCTCCGTTTTCTTGGATAATTTCAATTCTAATAAGATGAATAAATCGGTCATATCCGTTAGCACTGGCTTCAATATTTTCCTCATTGAATAGATAAATGGCATTAAATAAATTTTCAACATTCTTTATCTTTACGGCATTGAAAGTTTGCCATTTAAACCACTTTTCGTCATTAATGTCCGTATTATAAGAAAATTTGACGTGAATACTTGCTTCATTTGTCATACCTCTGGTTCTAGCGTCTTTTACTGCTCTCATAATATGAAATTCAATCGCATCCATATCATAAAAATTTACATCTAGTTTTCTAAGAGTGTATGTATATGAATTTAAGGTTCTATTTCGCTTTGGTCTTAATTCAATAAGTTTTACCTCCCGTCGTCTTGGTTCGCTTGTCTTAGTTTCGCGTAAATGTGCTCTAGTTTTCAATAGTTCCCTCACATTTTCGCTTTGTCTTGGTGCTGATGGTAAGGGTGGTGGCATTATATCAATGGTGATATAAAATATTAGAAAAATATTAAATTGTTTTACCGATATATATATAAATTGTCTTACCTTTAACATCAAATTCATTCATAAGTTGAATTAACATGAAATTCAACTTAGACAAAAAAAATCATTTTTCGTTTTTTTGTTTTATGCTCCTCTCGCCTTCATTTCTTCATATTCCTTAAGTTTTCTATTTCGTTCTTTTAATTGCTCCTTCCTCTTTTGATTAATTTCATCCTTATTTCTCTTATAATATGCGAGAGCCTTTTCGGAGTTAGCCTTTCGTTTGTCCTCGGGTGTGAGATATTTCTTGTGTCTCCCCATATCTATATTATAAGTAATATAATTTTACTCTTTAACATAAAATTAATTATTATAACATTATAACAAATCACGAGTGATTTTTATAATATTTTTCAATATCGTCATTTCTGCGAATTATTCTGACAACTTTATGTCCTCCTATCATAATCTCATCTCTCTCCGCGAAGAAATCTCTATGAAACTCTGTTTTTTCGTGTGCGTATTTACCGTATATTCCGATAGTCTTACCACATACGCAAGTATATTTCTGTTTTCTTCTTTCTTTGATATATTCCGCTTTCTTCTGTTTGCGAGATAAGTCCATTTATATTAATGTTCTTTTAGATTATAGATATCTAAAATAAAGACGCGCTCGTGCGGTGGTGCTCTTTGGGGTGTTTTGCGCTCTTGTATTGATTTCGTTTTTATTTAAAAACCTAAAAAAAAATTCCTAAACTTTTTCTTGTTTTTATTTAAAAGCAAATAAAGAGTAAGAGAGATTTCTTTATTTTGTTTGCTTGTATTAATTTGAAAATTTGATTTTGTTATTTTGCTGTTTTGACGCTTAGTATTGAAAGTTCGCCAAATCAATAGGAAGGCTTATTTCGTTATCTACAACCCGTAGGAAGGCGACGACAAGTCGTCGACGCACTACGGGTTATCTTCTACTCAACAACCAACAACAACCAACAACAGCCGCAACAGATATCACAACAACAACCACAACAACAGCAACAGCAGCAACAACAGCAGTACTAACAGCAACAACAACATGTACATCAACGGAAACAACAACAACAACAACAACAACAACAACAACAGCAACAACAGCAACATCAGCATCAGAATTCAAAGCAGCAGCATCTGCTCCTAGCAATAACAACAACAAAGCACAACAATAACAACAACAATAACAGCTGCAGCAGCAGCAACAACAACAACAACAACACCAACAACAACTAGAACAACAACTAGAACAACAACAAACAACAAGAGCAGCAGTAGCCACAATATCATCAACACCTGATTTGTTAACGACACCAATCATCATCAAC
This sequence comes from Paulinella micropora, assembly GCA_019918135.1. NCBI lineage: Eukaryota > Cercozoa > Imbricatea > Euglyphida > Paulinellidae > Paulinella > Paulinella micropora. Next base: position 82,060 of record WBZZ01002729.1, read on the forward strand.
AACAACAATAACAATAACAGTAACAACATCGTTAATAACAATAATAAGATTAACAATAACAATAACAACAACAACAATGACGCTCTTCATCACACACCTCCACTAGAACTGCCTTTGCAAATATCTTTTGGGGATGAAATAAAAACAGAGTACACATGGCTTCAAGAGCACACCAGGACCCGCAAAAGTGGCAGGGTCCAGCGATACAAGTTCAATGCGAAACAAGATCGTCAAGTGCGACCAAGACTGCTTCTTTTCTCAGCGGCACAATCAACCGATGGTAAAACATTTCACTACGTTTCATGCAAATGACAAGTGTTTTTCTTCTATTCTTGGTTAATAGGAGATAATGAAATGGGGACACATTGCTCTTTCGCGAACGGCTCTGCTAATGTTGCCACCCCCCTCCCCACACACACAAATCCATAATTACGATTAATAATATGTTTTAAATGATTTTGTGTTAGGCTTTTGGAGCATTTGCAATCAAGCTGCGATACAACGGCAATATCCATCACGTGCAAGTTTTGTTTGTGGACAAGGATGATCAAGTTGTACCAGCAAACTATCCTGCTGTCGCAAGAACCATCACTGAAAAAATTTTCCTTCGAAATTCAAACCTGAGGAACTATCAAATTTGAGCAGCGACATCAACCGTTCCTTATCTGCATGGGTGCAAGATTTATGGTAATCAAACGATTACTTTCTTCTGTTCAGAAGTCTCAGCCTTACTAATCACAATGTCATATAATTTCTTTTTAATAGTTCGAAAACACCATCGATGGACCGGCCACCGAAGTGTCTTCGAGTTTCGAAGGCGCCCGTTTGCCAACCAGAGACCCTCAAGCCAGCACGCGTCCGTCGAGCCAAGGGAAGAAAGCCTGGTGCCACCGTGTCGCAGGAGCATCATGATCAGTCAGCATTTGAGGGTGCTCATGCTAGCCCTGCAATCCAAGAGCATGCAACTGCGGCTGATTTAAGAAAAGCTTTGGAAAAAGTAACAAAGAACACAGTGCGGGACGTAATAAAGGAAATAAAGCATTTGTTTAAGCTAGGCAATGTCAAAAAGACTAAAAATGCCAAGCATGTTGATGGTGTCATCAACAAGATAAGTGATAAGCTGGACCAACAAGCTAAGAGCTTGGATGCAGCGGCTGCTGCAATCAACAAGTTAACAGATAAAGTGAACAATACACATGAAAAGTCTGATTTGGAATCTGGGTCTGCTTCGGAAAATAGCAGCGAAGATGAAAATGATTTTGAAAAAAGAAGCTGTAATTTCTGTGCAGTTCCTAGTTCTTACTATTTTGGACCAGTTGCACTGCCTCCTATCTCGTCTGTACCGACTCCTATCTCATCTGTACCAACTCACCAAGAGCTCATGCATCAACAGATGCAGGTATCACCAGCTTCGGTCCTGGGCCAAGCCCAGGTCTGCCCATCGTGTCGTTCATTTTTCCAGCACCCTACAGTTCCACAATTTTCTTACTCTTTCCCTGTTCCTCTTCCTAGTTACAGCGGTGGGACGATTTATCAAACACCACCTCATCCCGTTACGCACAGCCATGCAGAAAAGAAAAAAAAGAAAGCGCATTCGAGTAAGCGCTGCATTGCTTTTAAAAGGCAGAAACAAATTCACGAGGTTGACTAATTTCTATCCTAGCTTTTCTGATCCCGATCTGTTTGTTATTTTATTGAATGAAATTCGTAGTCTTAAGTAAATTCACTTGTACAGCCTGGTACTACTATGGATATTTATACTGTCTCGCTGTCAATATTATTCAAATTACAGTAGTTAATGTCAATATTATTCAAATTACAGGTAGTTAATGCAGTGACTTACAGTCGGAATCAGAACTTCCGAATCACACTGATACTGGAATATGTATTTTGAGTCGTAAAATCATCTTTAATAGCAGTTTGTACTTTAAAGCAACATTCAGGTAATATTAATAACAATCAGTCACAGTTTCACTGAAAAAAATAATTAGATTTGAAATCAGCATTAAAATACTAAATTTATATTATTCAAAATAATAGTTAGATTTTGAAATTTTGTAAAAATTTAAAATTAGATTAAACCAGTGATTAAATTTTATAAAACACAATTTAGTTTCTAAGTGCTAGTGATTTGGTAATATACAAAACTTGAACAAAAAAAAACAACACATAACAAATCTCTACAGCAGCCGAAGTACGAAGGCAGCAGAAAAGCCGCTACAAAAGGTTTGTAACTGTATGATTTTGAAAAATTCAATCAAAACTAATAATTCAGAACAAATTTCACATTAATATAATCATATTTAAAAAAAAATCAGGAAGTGTACCATCCAAATGTGAGCAAGGTAAAGTTTTATTTCCCAAGGTAAAAATTTTCCCAATAATATTTTGTGTTTGGAAATGACAGCACAGTCTTTCACAGTTTCAAAGATCCCGTTGAGCGAGTCTTCTCTGATAGGCAGCAGGAAACACGACGCCAGCTGCTGGTTCCTGCGCAGGCCCGCATTGAACATAGTCGGCGAGGCGTGCGTGTACAGGCCAACACTTAAGAGGTTGTAAGTGTCCTGGATCTTGCGCAAAACGCTGTCTTCGCTTTCTTCTAGCTTGTGGTGCAGCGCAGTTGCGATTCGCAAGTACAAGTATTGCGGCGTCTCGCAGATCTTGTTGTCGTACTCGCGGAGAAGGTAGCCTTGTTTGAGCGTGGCTATGCCGAAAAAGTCAAAAGTGAGGTCTCGTTCCTGCCTTATCTCGCGTTCAGGGCGGCGTGCTTGTCCACAAAGATCGAGAACGATGGCACCAACGACAGGCGCAGACGATCCATCGAGCCGGCGAAGGTAGGGGAATAATTTTTTTGGATATTGCTGGCCTCAAGTCGGCCCCCGAGCAGCGCAAAGTCCGGGTGGTAAGAGGCCAAAGCCGCACAGCTCGAGGCCGTGAGTCCTTCCAGCTCGGACGTGGAGATACCGTTTCGCAGGCCGGCAATAGCGGTTTTGGCCACCTCGATCGCGTTGGCGCCGGGAAGGTCACTCGCAAGGACCGAGATGCGATGAAAGATCTTGTCGAAACAGACCGGCTCAAACGAGCCATCTCTTTTTTTGACCTGCATTGGTAGTGCTTACATTTTTAGGCACGAGAGAAAAAAAATCACTCTCTGCTGAAATGCTGGAAGCCAAAAAACGAAGCCAGCAGGGCGTCTGTCACTAACAATTCTCCTTTCCCCGTAGCAGCAAACAGCATGTACAAGAGCCCGTGCCACAGGCGGTTCTCGGCCCACCACACTTTACCGCCCAGGAAGCCCTTTTCTTGTTTATTCAGAACTTCGGAAAGCCACACCACGGCGGGGACCATGGCAAGAACTCGCATTTGTCTTTGGTCGGGGGTGCAGCGTCAAGTGCCACTTTGGCAAGTAAAAATCTGGCCGGAAGGCACCCGCCAACAAAGAGCCAAGAATTGTCTTGAGTTTGTGTGTCTGTCGTGTTTAGCATAATCAGCCAGAAACGTTAGACCTTTGATGTCGAAAGTTCAATTCTCTGATATTGCTACTGTCAGGCGCGCCTTTTTTTGGCTTTATTAAGTATTGTTTGAGGAAAAAAAGTTTTAATGAAACGGTATCACAGTCCCGGCGCGTCATTAGTCACTTTTTGTTTCTTTAGCGGTCTGTGATCTCGATACAAGCCGTCATGGAACTGTTCGGCAAAGCGCATGTCTACATGGCCCTTTTTTTTTTGCCACCATTCATTTTATGGAGCACAAAAGCGGATTTCCTCTTTTTAGAGCAGTCTTTCTCTGTCGGTCTCTCTGATTTGTCGTCATCTTTCGCCAGGTACAAGCCAAACCTGTTCACCACGTGTCTGCCCCGTGACGACGTGGCTCGCTTTGCATGCGCTGTCTGGTCCTCGGACCTAACCCCTGCCTGCGCATAAAACAAATCGTTGTAGGCACGTCGCCATACCGCGTCCTTCTCTTGCAGCAGCTGGTTAGGAATCGCTGTATGCGTGCCTTGCTCGTGATCGCACTCCTTTGGCTTTTTGGCACATGCGCTGGCGTCCAGCTCGCTGAAGTTGCTTTTGCCCAGCGCCTCGCTGACTGTTTTAGCAACCTCGTACAGCTTGGCAACGTCTTCCTTTGTCGCGAGGATCTGTTGTGGCCCGGTGATCTTGACTGCGCTCGGGGCGGCCGCCCGCGAGTCGAGCTTGGGCAAGGCGGACTTGATCCGCTGGAAATCTCGCACCAAATCAATAGTATTGAGCTCGGCAGCATGAGCAAAGAAGCCTGGGTACCGGGCCAGCACGCCCACCACCTGCTTCTGCATCCCCTCCAGCGAGTGCATACACCTAAATTGCTCCATCTGTTCCTGGCGCCACATCACGTCGCGTTCAACAGAGCTGCTCTTCCAGTCGACCAGCTGGGTCAGCACCAGGCGCAGCGACACGTCGTCTTTTGTCTGCGCCTGCTTCTTCTTTTCTCTTTTTTCTTGTTCTTCGTCGCCGTTATCGTTTTCTTCTTTTTCATGCCATCATTCTTTCTCCGCGCGCGCAGAAACTAGTTTCAGCAGTCGCTCATCCAATGGTTTGGCCTCGTCGAGTATGATGAAGTCGGTGGACAGCTTCCGCCAGCAGCCGTAGCCCAGATCTCTCTGGTGCTCGACCTCACGTGCTATCAGGCGCAGCTGCAAAGAAGTCGGAATTTCGTACCTGTGCACCCTGCCGCTGCTGTCGGTAAATTCGCCCACCCGCCTCGCGCCGTCTACGAGAACCCAGTCCGAAATTTTGCACTTCTTGGCAGCCTCGTTAATCATCTGATTTTGTTTTTGCGTAAAGTTTTGGAGCATCGTCTTGAACAGTTGGCAGTGTTGCCAGGCCTTCCCTGCTCGTGCAAGGGCCTCGTCGTAGAACCTCACTGGACCTAGCCTGCCGTCGCCGAAATAGGCCAGGATAGTCGCTGGTGCTGCCAGGTTGTGTGCTCGCAGTAGTATCTGCGCCAGGCCCCGGCCGGTAGGCCCAGTAACAGCCACCTTGCGTTCTCGGTCCGCGCAGTTGAGCATGACGAGCTGGAAGGGCGTTTGTGCGTCAACCGCCACCATGGCGGCGGAAGTGGAGAAAATGCCACGGGTGTCGCGGCCTTCACCATGTCTCTCGTCCAGGTTGTCAACACACTTGCAGTCGTCGTTGTAGCACAGCCAGCCATCGATGTTCGTCAGCATGCGCTGCTTCGTTCTCTCCGCCGTCCTGCCGTCAATGATGCGCACCCTCGCTCCTTCTGCCCATTCGCTACGGACCTTGTTGTCGTGTGTGTACCTGGCTTTCTGTTCCTCGGTCCAGCCGGCCTTGGGACCGGCCGGCTTGTTCTGTCTGCACAAAGCCTTGGCGTCCAGCTCGGGCGTGTGGTGCTGCAGGGCCTTGCCTTCCTCTATCAGTTCGTCGTACGCTCTGCGCGCTTCCGGGCTGCCCACGAGGTGCGGAAACGTGTGGCCGAGCCGGACCATGTCGTCATAGGTAGCATCCAGCGCGCGCTGTGACCGGAAGCAAGTTCAGCTACGCTGCGAGTTGTCCGCGAGGCTTCCCGCCAGAGCAGCTTTCCAGGTGTCGTAGTCTGACACGATCTTCAATCTGCGCTCCAGCGAGGGCAGAATGTAGGAGTAATGGTGAAACTCGACCTGCGCCTGCGCCTGCTCTAGCGTGTCGCACTTTGCACGCTTGAAGGCGATCCCTTCTTCCTTGCTACAAAACAAGAAGTCGTACAGCCTGCTGCATTCTGTCAGATCCTTGTCCATAATCAGGAGGCGCTCCGTTCGTTCACACACATCAAGCAGAACAGTGTTGTTAGTACGCAGGTTGCCTCGGTTGGTCTTCTCGCTCACGGTCTGGTCGCAGATCAGAACGAACTCGTCCAACACACAGAGAGAGTATCGCTGTATGACAGGTAGCCCGCCGTCGCCCCTTTCCTTGCTTTGCAGTTTCCACAGCGACTCCACCTGACAAAAGACTATTTTCGCCTCGTACAGGTTGCGATAGGAGCAGTTGGCCTGTCTTTCTCGTAGTACACGACTGTATCATCGATGATGCCTTGCAAAACCGCGAGATCGTTGTCGGTGGTCTGTTGTTGTACCAGTTCCTCTTCACAGAACCGCTTCAGTTCTGCTGGCTTCCATGTATGGCACTGCTGCAGCAGTCCGCCGCCGCCGCTGGTAGCCTGTGTCCGTCGCCCCGTGACCCACAGGATCCTGGGGCTAGGATTCTCCCGGCGCAGCCGGTAGATAAACTCGAAGGCAGTGTAAGTCTTGCCCATCCCCGTCCAGGCGTTGAGGCATTGCACGCTGTGCTTCTCGAAAGAGAGGGGGTGCAGCACTGGTCGTCCGCTTGCTGTCTTGGCCATGTCATCCGCAGTCGCATAGACTCGCGTATTAGTACAGCCGGTGCTGCTGGGAGGCAACAGAACTGACTCCAGGTCGCCGGGCTGAGCGATCATCTGTTGCACGGACCAGCCAATGTCAGTCGGGGGCACCGGGACACAGACGTCCATACGCTTGCCAGCCACGTTCATGAACTTGACGCCTGGCTTGCTCGTCTCGACTCCTGGGTAGACCACGTTTGCTCTGATGTAGGCGTTCAGCTCGCGCGCCACCGCGTCCTTATCCTCTGGCAGCTTGCCCTCTCGGTCCGAAACAATGACTTCGTCGTGCACTAGCCAGCAAATTTCACAACACTTGTCCCAGAAGAATTGCATGACAGTCCTCATAGTCACTGCTTCGTACCTAGTTGCAAGGTAGTGCACGAAGCGGCCGAGCTTGTCGTAGAGAGTCGCAGAGCGGCCGGGCAAGGTCTCCTCCGCGTCACCCTTCTTCTCGCAATCTTTCCACAGCTTCGTGTGGTACCACTTGCCCAGAAACTCGGCCGCGGCCCGTACCGCCGCCTGGTAGGCACGAGTGGTAGGGTAGTCGCTTGCGCAAGAAGAATCGTCGAACTTGCTGCCGCCGTGCGTGATCTTGAGCATGGAGTTATTGGCGCCCTCGCGGTCCACGCCCAGCTCCTCTTGCACGCGCCCTAGCACTTCTTCCCGCCGTTCGACGTACGCTTGCAACGCAGAGACCTTGCTGCCAAGGAGTTCGCGAGCGCGCGGCAACTCGCGGACCAAGAACCAGAGGAAGTAAGGCACGCTGTTTTTGATGTCGAACGCCCAGTGCCAGTCTTCGAGACAGAGCCTGCGCAGGTCCTTGGGCGCGTTCTGGTAGCCACAGTCCGCGTAGAGCCTGCCGCGTTTGCGACCACTCCCGTAGCTATAGTTCACCTTCATTCCACCGCCGTCGTTGCAGGCCGCGTGCAGAGACAACAGGAACTGCTTGTAGAGCGGGTTGAGGCGCTTGTTCTCCGCCAACTGCGCGAGCTTAGCTTGGTCCCCTGTTTCGTACAGAGACTGCATGATTGTACCTACCATACAGGACATCCAATAAAAATTTAGCCAACCTGACAAAAAGTTTCGCGTAAAATTTCACGTAAATTTCGACAAGGGGAAATTTCACGTAAAATTCCACGCAAATTCCTGCCAAGGGAAAAATTAGCAATAGCCTAGTTCCGGCTGCAGACCACTTCTCGAGTTTATTAACTCGAGAAGAATGAAGCTGACAAGGGTGCCGCCCGTTTGGCAGTAACGGTTTTCTAGAAATTCTCTGGTGCGCCGGGGCCAAATGCATGCCATACATATGTGGCCATATCACTGCCTTTCTGTCACGCACTACTGCCTTTTTGTACCATATCAATGTCTTTTTTGACAGTATCACGATATTTCGGGCATATCACGACGTCCAGGGACATAAAGGCAGCGGGCGCGTGCCCTGGGCAAGGACACGCGACTGACTGCCGACCAACAAGAGAATCACAATGTTCGCTCGACCGTGCGACCGTGTGGAGACCCGACAGGCCAAGCGACGCCGAGTGGTCAAGATGGCGCTCGCCGTGCCGCTGACTGGACTGACGGAGCTCATGACAGTACCAGAGATGATCGAGTACACCGCCCGACGGGTCGACGCTGAATACACTATCCCTGGCACGTGCGATTTCGCCGAACACGACTACACCGAACCAGGAAGCGCCAGAACAGGTGACGAAGTGACGGCAGAACTCATCGCAGAGGGAGAGGCTGGTGCTTGGAGGCGGGGCAGCTACATACAATGGTCAGACCTAGAAAATCTTATCGCTGGTCGCTACAGCAGATTCGAATAAGTGAACGAACCAGGCGACTCGACCCTCCGAGCAATCGCTGCTAGCTATCTCGCTGTGCGTTTCTTGGCAACGCTGCTGCCGCTTGGAGTGGCTAATATATGCAAAGATTACATCGCGCCCCCCTTTTTCAACAACATAGATCCTGAACAATCGGTTTCCCTGGATGAAGACGATCGGGCACAGCTGGTATGGCGCAGCTACATGCATAACATGAAACGCAATTCATTTTACTACGAGCCTTTGCTAGTAACCCCACAAGAAATGAAGTTCATAGACCGCTTGCTAAGATATCCTTACATCGCCAGTGGGATCATTGTGAGAATTACACCTGAATCGCTGGGAGGCCTCACGGCGCAGCACGAGCCGCTAGCACACGCATACTTGCGCAAGCGAGCGGCACTTCACAACAGGCGCATTGAGGCTTTCAGAGTGAGAGTAGAGCAGCTTGTTCGAGAAAATTTGTAACTATTCAATAAAAGCAAAGTGTATGTATCACTATACCAGTATAGTAACACTCCCCCTCCCCCCCCCCCCCCCCCCCTGGGCCAAGGGTCGCCAACGGGGGGCGCTCGCCACCCCTCGCGTCCCAGCTTTTTAGCTGCTTAAGCTCCTTCAACCCCTGCCTTCCGGACCTTTTGTCAGAAATCATGCATCATACAAGCTAATTTCCAACAAAAGGTCCAGAACCCACTCAACTTGCATTCTGGATCTTTTGTTCAAAATCCAGCCTCATACAAGCTAATTTCCAACAAAAGGTCCAGACTGTGAGATTTCCCTGACACCCGGACCTTTTGTCAGAAATCTGCCAATATAAAAGCAGAATTTCCAACAAAAGGTCCAGACAGTGACGTTTTCACTGGAAGTGGGACCCACCACCAAAATTCTTCTGATAGCAGGACATTTTGTCGCCAACCAGCCTTTATACAAGCCAAATTTCTAACAAAAGGTCCAGACTACGATATTTTTCCGGGAAGTGACACCAACCACCAAAATTCTCCAGATGATGGAACCTTTTGTCACCAACTAGCTTCTATACAAGCAAATTTTCTAACAAAAAGTCCAGACTGTGACGTTTTCCAGGGGAAACGAAAAAAAGAAGGGGGGGAAGGGGGGCACCCACCACCAGACTGTTCAGTGGCGGACCTTTTGTCAGAAATCAGCCTCTATACAAGCCTAAATTCTAACAAAATGTCCAGACAGTGAGATTTCAAGGGGAAATAGAAAAAAGAAAAGGGAGGAGTGACACCCACCACCAGACGGTTCAGTGGCGGACCTTTTGTCAGAAATCAGCCTCTAAACAAGCCTAAATTCTAACAAAGATCCAGACTCTGTGAGATTTCACGGGGAAATAGGAAAAAAAGAGAAGGGGAGTGACACCCACCACAAGACTGCTAAGTTGCGATCGCAACTGAGAAGTTAGGTGGTGTCCTCCTCCCTCCCCCTTCCTATCTTTTTTTTTCCTCCCTTTTCCCCTGGAAAACTGACAGTCTGGACCTTTTGTTAGAAATCAGATTGTATACTAGCCTAGATTTAAACAAAAGGTCCTGACTGTGAGATTTCACGGGGAAATAGGAAAAAAAAGAGGAGGGGATTTGCACCCACCACAAGACTGCTGTTGCGATCGTCACTGATCAGTTAGGCGGTGTCCTCCCCTCCCTCCTCCCTCCCCTCTCTTTTTTCCTTCCTTTTCTCCTGGAAAACTGAAGGCTGGACCTTTTGTCAGAAATCAGCATGTATACTAGCAGAGTTGGTGAAGAAAGGTCCAGACTGTGAGATTTCAAGGGAAATTGCTATTAGTGACTATCTAGCTCCTATACAATCTAGATTCTAACAAAAGGTCCTGACATTGTAACAGACCTTGTCTTCTGCATTGCTTTGTTCAGGATTCGCTTCACCCTGCTGGTCCTGATCAAGCTGAGTGTTTATTTCTCGGTGCGTACGACCAGGAGCTGGCGGTGTCACTGTCTTACAGCTTTTCCAGCCAGAGCCCGCATTGGGCGCTGCCCCTGCTGTTGAGCGAATAACAATCTTTGCAGGGCCGCCCACATTAAACGCGGCAGCCTTGCTCTTACTGGTCGTGACACAGATATCACCCCTGGTGTGCGCACTTCGAGTAACCATCGAAAGCTTGGCGATATCAGAAACCACAGGCGTTTAGGGTTTGTGCAATCGTTTGTTTTTTTGAAAATAAATAAATGGTTAGTAGTTATCTAAAAAACAATTAGACTCGCAGTTGTGGGTGGTTCGGGTGCCACCTCCTACCACAAAACACAGGTGGGATCAGTGATCACAAAAACAGTAAAAGAAAGAAAGTTATTGTTGTGGATATACAATGCAATTTTTTCCTGCACGGGCCGGGACAAAAAAGCAATAGATTATCCCGCCCCAGAAAAAATGGCATCCTGTTTTATCAGGCCTATCGCCAATTCTTCTGTTCGTTTATGTATGGAAACGTATGTACGTATGTATTTTAGATTTGCTTTAAGTGCAGTAAGTGCGTTCTTTCTTTAAGTTCGTTTGGTTTGGGTGATTGTTTCGCGTCACTGTTTGAATTTTAGTCTGTCTTAACTTTTAGCTTGACTTTAGTTTAGTCTTACCTTTAAGCTTGACTTTTAGTTTTCGTGAGACTCACCAGTAGTCTTGCCTCTGGTGGTCTGTGGGATCATAGTCTTCGCAAGAAGACTGATTTCCTATTGAACTACTTACTACTACTACCTGAGGGAGGTGAGCACGGAAGAAAATTCGGGTGGAATAAGCCACAAAGTGGCAATAAGCCACAAATCCCTGTTTGTGATTCATCTGGTCTCATTTGGATGCTCTTTCTTTGATTTATTCCACTCATTTTTGAGATGCCGCATTTGATTTATTCCACACTCATACCACAGCACCAAAGTCGCCGATCAACATCGCCACACACACAGATACAGACACCACACAAACACATCTGTACACAAACACGTTGCACACACTACAGCTACTACTACCTAGGCCTAGGCCTTCGATTTAATGAAGTTAATTTAACTTAACTTCTGGTTATCCATACAAATCGTTAGCTCAAGAGCTATTGATTCAACTAGATGGTGACCTACTTCTCAAAATTATTAAAAATTAAATTATTATAAAAAAAAAAAAAAAAAAAAAAAAAAAAAAAAAAAAAAAAAAACTTCTTACTACTTCTTACTACTACTACTACTACTACTACTACTACTACTTTACTACTGCTTTTACTACTACTACTACTTTTACTACTACTACTACTACTTTTACTACTACTACTACTACTACTACTACTACTACCACTACTACTACTACTATTACTACCACTACTTCTTACTACTTCTTACTACTTCTTACTACTTACTACTTCTTACTACTTCTTACTACTTTACTACTTCTTACTACTGCTTACTCTTACCACTGCTTACTACTGCTTACCACTGCTTACCACTGCTTACCACTGCTTACTACTGCTTACTACTGCTTACTACTGCTTACTACTTCTTACTACTTCCACTACTTCTTACTACTTCTTACTACTTCTACTATTTTTGCTACTCTTTTTGCTACTACTTTTGCTACTACTTTTCCTACTACTTTTCCTACTACTTTTACTACTACTTTGCTACTACTTTTGCTACTACTTTTGCTCACTACTTTTGCTCACTACTTTTGCTCACTACTTTTGCTCACTACTTTTGCTCACTACTTTTGCTCACTACTTTTGCTCACTACTTTTGCTCACTACTTTTGCTCACTACTTTTGCTTACTACTTTTGCTTACTACTTTTGCTACTACTTTTGCGACTACTTTTGCTACTACTTTTGCGACTACTTTTGCTACTACGTTTGCTACTACGTTTGCTACTACTTTTGCGACTACTTTTGCGACTACTTTTCCTACTACTTTTCCTACCACTTTTCCTACTACTTTTGCGACTACTTTTGCGACTACTTTTGCGACTACTTTTGCAACTACTTTTGCGACTACTTTTGCGACTACTTGTGCGACTACTTGTGCGACTACTTTTGCGACTACTTTTGCGACTACTTTTGCTACTACTTTTACTACTACTTTTGCTACTACTTTTTCTACTACATTTGCTACTACTTTTAGTACTAGTAGCAAAAATAGTAGTAGTAGGAGTAGTAAAAGTAGTAGTAAAAGTAGAAGTAAAAGTAAAGTAGTAGTAGTAGTAGTAAAAGTACTACTACTACTTTTACTACTACTACTACTACTACTACTACTACTACTACTACTACTTTTACTTTTACTACTTTTACTACTTTTACTACTACTACTTTTACTACTACTTTTGCAACTACTACTACTACTACTACTACTTTTACTTTTACTACTTTTACTACTACTACTACTTTTACTACTACTACTACTTTTACTACTACTACTTTTACTACTACTACTTTTACTACTACTACTACTTTTACTACTACTACTACTACTACTACTATTACTACTTTTACTTTTACTACTTTTACTACTTTTACTACTACTACTTTTACTACTACTTTTGCTACTACTACTACTACTACTACTACTACTACTTTTACTTTTACTACTTTTACTACTACTACTACTTTTACTACTACTACTTTTACTACTACTACTTTTACTACTACTACTACTTTTACTACTACTACTACTTTTACTACTACTACTACTACTACTACTAGTACTACTACTACTAGAACTACTAGTACTACTACTACTACGACTACTACTACTACTACTACTACTGCTACTACTACTACTACTACTACTACTACTACTAGGCCTAGGCCTTCGATTTAATGAAGTTAAAATTTTTAACCTCCGGTCATCCATACAAATCGTTAGCTCAAGAGCTATTGATTTGACTAGATGGTGACCCGTTCTCAAGTTTTTAAGATAATGAAAATATTAAAACATTTCAAAGTGAAAATAATTAAGTAAAAAGAGTAGAGATATTAAAATAAAATAAAATAAAGTAATAATATTAAAATAAAATAAAATAAAGTAATAATAGTAAAAAAGAAGAAATATATATATATATGTGTATATATATCTAGATATATATACACATTTGCAGGAGTGTGGTTAGCCAAACCCCCTTGGGGAGTCACCTCGTGTCTTCCAGCTTTTGCGAGTGCTACCGTTATATATACAACTTGATTAGGACTACATTACTTAGAACGTATATATATACATATATACATATATATATATATATATATATATATATATATATGTATATATGATTAACGCTTAACTTGTCCCACACTCAGGTATCATCTGATGATGAAGTGTCCAACGCCCTCTTTAGGCCCGTAGGCAGTGTCAGGATTGTAAGAGATACGCCTTAAGTTCATTTTTGAATTCAGCTTTGTATGAGATTTCTCTCAGATGTTCTGGCAGCTTATCCCATTGTGCCTGTGCAGCTCTGCTGTATTGTCCAGTCTTTGAATCGTTGTACATACGTTTCTTTGAAGATCGACTAGTGTTGTAGTTATGAACAGCTCGGATATTGTTGTAGTGGAGGGGTAGGAAAGCCTTGAAGGCTGGGTAAATAAGGAACGTGCATCCATGCATACGCTATATTTGTACATATTAAGTATGTTGAGTAGGCCTAGTTTGGCAAAAAGTGGTTTGGTAGGTGTTCTCCATGATTTGACACTACTACTACTACTACTACTACTACTACTACTACTACTACTACTACTACTACTACTACTACTACTACTACTTCTATTACTACTACTACTACTACTACTACTACTACTACTACTACTACCACTACTACTACTACTACTACCACCACCACCACCACCACTACTACTACTACTACTACTACTACTACTACTACTACTACTACTACTACTAGTAGGCTGGATGGTAGTGTAGTAAATAATAATAATAATAATAATAATAATAATAATAACGATAATAAAGATAATAACAATAATAATAATAATAATAATAATAATAATAATAATAATGATAATGATAATAAATAGTGTTAAAAATGACAATAGATTGTTATATATGTTGGTAATATGGAAAATCCCAACGACCACTAAGAAACATTAACGTGTCGTCTACATTTTAGGGTTTCTTTCGTTGGGATAGTAAAATCCTATCGATATCTAACGTAATAGTAAGCTAAGCTTACCATTCTTATCCTACCATTGGTCATGATTGGTTCAACATATTTCCAGAGTATGAGACGTATGATGAGAGGAGAGGAGAAAGAGAGAGAGAGAGAGAGAGAGAGAGAGAGAGAGAGAGAGAGAGAGAGAGAGATAGAGGGAGAGAGTCATACTACCTACTGGCCTACCTACTAACTTAACTACTAACCTACCTTCCTCCCTACCTACCTACCTACCTTTTCCTACCTAACCTACCTACCTAACAACCTACCTACCTTTTCCTACCTACCTACCACCTACCTACCTACCCACCTTTTCTTACCTACCTACCTTTTCCTACCTACCTACCTACCCAACTCTAATATACCTTTCGCTACTTATCTACCTACATAGCTACTTACCTAATTATATCCACCTAACAAAACTAGCTACCTATATCTACATACCTATGGCTACCTACCTACCTACGTCACTACCTATAAATAGCTGACTACCCACCTTCCGCTTGTGTGTGTGTACTCAACTACCCGTGCACAACTACCCCGTGCACCTAAATACCTACCTACCTACCTATCTATTGGGTTGGGGTTAGGGTTAGGGTTTGGGTTTGGGTAGTAGTAGTAGTAGTAGTAGTAGTAGTAGTAGTAGTAGTAACAGTAGCAGTAGTAGTAGTAGTAGTAGTAGTAGTAGTAGTAGCAGTAGTAGTCGTAGCAATTAGTAGTAGCAGTAGTAGTAGTAGCTGAGTAACTAATACGAGACACTCATATAGCCTGCCTAGTAGTAGTAGTAGTGGTAGTAGTAGTAGTAGTAGTAAGTAGTAGTAGTAGTAGTAGTTAGTTAGTAGTTAGTTAGTAGCAGTGGAGTAGTAGTTGTGGTAGTGTCAGTAGTGCAGCATTAGTAGTAGCAGTAGTGAGTGGCGGTAGTAGTAGTAGTAATAGTAGTAGTAGTAGTAGTAGTAGTAGTAGTAGTAGTAGTAGTAGTAGTAGTAGTAGTAGTAGTAGTAGTAGTAGTAATTAGTACGTAGTAGTGGAAAAGTAGTAGAAGTAGAATAGTAGTAGTAGTAGTAGTAGTAGTAGTA
>WBZZ01002729.1:102500-107500 GCA_019918135.1 Paulinella micropora
GGCAGAGAGACTTCGAAAGTCATTATGAGAAAATCGCAGACTTCAAGACATTTTGGACAGAAGGCGCCGGTGATGCGTCCTTGGTTGCTGTCAACCACCTTCGCAGCGTCACGGTGTTGGATGGCAAAAAAAAATTGTTTTTTGTCAGCAAGCACGCGATGACCAAACTCGCACGTAAGTGCGACGACCAACGCAAGTTCCTGCTTGACAGCTACAATAAGGCTGAAGAATCCCGGAACCCTGCCTACAAAGGCTGGATTTTCGAGTTTGACGTGGACTACCAGCTTCGCCAGGCTCAGGTGAACAAGACCAAACTCAGCCTTGCAATTCGCTCAACAGATTCCCCGCTCAAAGTTGAGAAATCGCCTGTCAGCAAGTACATCACGTTCATGTCAGTGGATGATTTGGTCAGTGAGATCAAGGAGCTTGGTGATGGTTGTGGAGATTCATCCGACATTTTCATTTGACAGGTAGATTTTTTTTTTTTTTGACAGTGGATAAATTGGTTTATTGTATGATAAGTGGCTTGATGCATCAAGACTTGAATACGGATTACAATTCCATATTTGCATCAGACTCAAATGTTGCAGCCAATTGCATGACTGTTCCCACCATTGAACATCTGTCAAAAACCTTTGATAAACATAGTGAGGTTCTGTTTATCAATTTCTTTCACTTAAAGTATTTTTTTAGTTAGTCTTTAAACATTTATTTATCAGCAGCATTTCGATATCTTGAGAAAATCTTGAGAAGGGAGTCTCAGGATATCTCAGGATATTGTGTATGTGCATGGTGATATCATATGGTAACAATTAATTTTTCATAACAAATTAAAAAAAAAATTCTCTTGATTGAACCGGAGCAGTTGTCATGAATAAAACGCTAAGTGTTGGAACTTGAAAAGCCGTCAAAACTTGAAGCGTGTCGTAAAATTTCTCGATAAAATTGTGCCTTGAAGACACCTCCCACTTCCCTTTTTCCACGTGAAATCTATCATGGATAAGTTGAAAGTTTTAAGCCTGATTTTCTCTGAAAAAATAATGGAGTGCCATGAGCCTCTCCTTTGTTTTTGTCACTGCTGCAATCATCTACAACTGCAATGGACAATTGCCTCCGCAATGCTTCTCGTCGTAAACCGGCAACCTGTGCGTCTCCCTCTTACCGGTCCGACGGCGTTGACTTCACAGAACGAAGAATTTAACAACAACTCAAACAATTCCGGCCAGCCTCAACTACCGAGGGCAAAAAGATGCAGGTACTGTTCAGAAAATGACACACGAAACGTACTGATATGGATAAAAAAGGTAATGTTAAAAAGCTGGTACCACCGTGACCGGGCCAGTATTAATATTGCTATCGACATTCAAGACAAAAAAAATTATGAGTTTTTCGATGTTGTGTCATTTTTCGGATTTTGAGTCACATTTTCAATTTTGAGTCACTTTTTCGTTTTTGTGTCAAAAATTCAAATTTAACTGTAACATTTCGCTAAAATGTACGTTATTTTGTCGGGACGCATATAGCAGTTAATTTCAAAAATTCAAATTTTCAACAAAAACTGAAATTTCAACGAAAACGAAAATTCCAACGAAAACAGAAAAACTCATTAATTTTTTTCTTGAATGTCGATAGCAATACCAGAAGAAGTCACTACTAAAAAGATCTGCCATGTGGCTGCGAGCGTGCCATAGCCACAAAAGGGGACGGTGATCTGTGACGATGGTGAGTTCGTGATCGCTGGCATCGATGTAGTAGCGGCACTGTTGAATACCGTAGATGACGCCGTATGCTTCACGAACGTAGGTCGCCCATCGTGTTTGCGTGTCTGTAAGCTTCTGGGAGAAGTACTGGATGACCGGAGCGTTGCGCTCTGGGCCATTGTGAAGTGCGCCGCAAATGCCGATCTGGTTTGCGTCCGTCCGGAGGTAGAGTCGTTGCGATGGCTCATACTTTACCAGAATGGGGAGCGTAGTGAGGACACGGCGGAGCTTCTTCATACATTTCCGCTCATCTCGGGTCAGGTAAGGGGCATCGGAGGGCCGAGCGTGGATTTGAGAAGATTGGTCAGAGGTGCCACTAATCGGGAATAGTCAGGGATATGGGCTTGGATGAAGTTGGTCATACCTAAGACTGATCGGACTTCGAAAACGTTGGATGGGTCGGCCAGCTTGAGAATAGCGTCTACCTTGGAAGAATCTGCTGCGATACCTTTCTTGCTGCAGCGTTTGCCCAGAATGTTGAGCTCGCGATAGCCTAAGCGTGGTTTCTGGGCCGAACCGTGGAGGCCGGAGTCTCGCATGGCTTGAAAGATGCATCGGAGTTCGCGGAGGTGGGTATCGAAGTCGTTGGAGCCGTCTGTGATGTCGTCGAGGTATGCTGAAGCGGATTTATTCCAAAAGTCCAAATGATTGAAGGACTTATCCATAGCGCGTTGAAAGTCTCCCGGGGCGCGGTGAACACCTTGAGGCATAAAATTAGGAACTAGGAGTCCTAAGGGTGTCCAAACAGCGAGAATATCGCGGCTACCGTCATCTGGATTGAGTATCAGATGCGTGAAGCCGTCGACCATGTCGATAGAGCTGAGATAGTGCCAGCCCGCGAAGCGTTCGCGGTACTGATCTGGGTTGGGTAAACCTGGCACAGGCAGGTGGAGGTTGTCGTTGGCACCGCGGTAGTCGTAGACGTTGCGTATGTCGCGGATGACCTCTTTTGCTAAATCTTCAAACTTTCCTACGGGGCAGGCTCGGCTAGCCCAGGCACAATTTGCGGAGGCCATGGACCAGAGGCCGGCTGTAAGAACGTCCATCGCCCAAGCCTTTGAGGTATTGGTATACAGCTGGAGTCCAATTTGGGCATTGCACCGCAATTGGTTTAGCTCCCGGTTTGAGGATGAGTGACACAACAGTGTGATTGAAGACACCTGCTTTGTCTTGGAATTCATCGACGAATTCTCCGAGGAGGGCCCATAGGAGTCGTTGTTGTTCTGCAGTGAGGCAGGAGTTGGCGACTTCAGGTGCGCATTTGGGCGCAGGCGGCGCGGTAAGTTTGGCGGCCTGTTTGTCTAGAAAGTCGCGGCAAAGTATCTCAGAAATGTGAATCCACGGGGTGGTCTGTGTTCCACTAACCGTAGTTGCCATACAGTAAAGCATGCGCGGGTCCGGGCATGTTGCCGAGTTCCGCCATGGCGGGATCGAAGTATGGAGGATCTTTTACAGCGAGGACTGTGACTTCCCGGTGGGGAAGAGCCATGGTGGAAGGATCCGGCGGTAAGAACAGAGCGGTGTCTGGAGAGGGCTCCAGACTTGGTTGTCACACCCGACCCTGTTTGGTATTCAATCGTTGCTGGTATCCGGTGCCAGACCGAGCGTACATGTAGAAGTGGCGGCGCTGCGTCGGAGCCGCGAAGCGATGCTGTGGGCGTGGACTTGGCTTGTAACGCGGGTTTTGGACTGGCCGAGGGGCTGTCTGACCATAATTGGCGGTGCGGCGTTAGTCCGATATACCCGGTTGGGTTGGTACTTGCCGTCGCCGGCCGGCGGATATTGGGTCCGCTTAGGGCGTTGCACGTGTTCTTCTTGTAGCGGGGGCTGCCACCAAGACTACTGTTGAAAGCTGGTCGAGTTGGTTTCGGTTTAGGCTTGCGTGTCCCAGTAGCGCCAGTAGTTCCGACGTGAAGGATATTGCCGTAGCCGCACTTACACCACGGTTGATGAGTCTTATCGGGGTGAAGTGCTTGCCACGCGAAGATGCCGTCGAGGACATTGTAGGCGAACTGGTCGTTGTCAAGCGATGGCATGGCATCTATTGAATAACTAACACGATCCACACTATATTTCCCCTTGTAAACTAATTCAGCTAGGATCTGCCAGACGCGTTCTTTGTCTTCGATGCTGGCCACGCCGTTGATGGCTCCTGATGCATTGTAGAAGGCGCGGTCCAGAGAGTAAGGGATGACGAGGCAGCAGTTGCTGAAATAGTTGAGATCCGATAGTATCTCCTGTCGTACCGAAGTGCGAAGGCTGGGGTTGATAGCGGAAAGCTGAAATGCTGGCCGTGTAGGCCGGTCGGAGGGCTTACTACCTGCGCAGTGTTTAGCTGTGCAAATACACCATGGTAAATGGGGTGTAAGGCATGCTTTGCGTGAGGCCCGGAAGGCAAAGAGGCCATCAGGAAGATATTGTCGGGTACCGGCATCGAAGTTTAAATCGCGTTGGAGGTAAGGCTTACCCGTACGTTGTCCGATGTCGATCCAATGGGCGATCTTGTACCAGAGGCAGCGTTGCATGTGCGGATCAAGCTTGTCCGTGAGGTAGGCTGTAGCCGCGTTGAGTCTGCCAGAGGAGACGCAACAAATCCATTCCATGTGCGCGTAAAGATTGAGCTGCTTCAAAATCTTGAGGCGCATGTCCGTTCGTAGGTCGGGATTGATGGCAGCAAGACGGAACATACCTGGGTAGATAGGCTGAGGAGCTGGTTCGAGAGGGGCGTACTTCGTTTCGAGCCATTCCGCTTGTTGTCTTGGCCGCGAACGTAGGTGCATGGCGTGGGATGATGGTGATGTCGTCGCAGTCGAAGAAAACGATGACGATGAAGATGTGGCCGTAGGTGGTTGGCTACTTGCCGGGTTGGGCGAGTCCGGTTTTGACTCGTCGTCGTCGTCGTCTTTTCTCCGGTACGGAGTCGGCGGTCTAGTGTTACAGGCTGTCTTTGAGACTTTAGGTGGAGTAGGTGCAGGCTGCGTGCTTGCAGTATTCTGTGTAGCGGGTGTCGGAGCGGGGACTGATTCCGAAGTGTTGGTAGGCGTGGGGCCCGAACTAGAGCTCGAACTGCTAGAGTTGGCGCCGGAAGTTGGGGCGAATGCCGCGTCGTCGAGCATTTCGACTTCGATCGGGTGGGCACTGGGTCCCAGTAGTCCGGTCTGTCCATCCGGGATCATGCACACGTCCAATCCAGGGTCGATGAACATCCCCTGGGGGAAGCCGATGCGGTAGTGTCCGCGT
>WBZZ01002729.1:115000-142500 GCA_019918135.1 Paulinella micropora
TTTAGCGTAATTTCCGTGAGAATTACGCAAATAATTGCAATTTGTTCGTAATTTCCGTGACAATTATGCCAAAAATCACAAAATTTAGCGTCATTTCCGTGAAAATTATGCCAAAATAGCAATTTTGTGATTTCCGTGACAATTATGCTAAGAATCACAAAATTTAGCGTCATTGCCGTGAGAATAATGCTAAAAATTGCAATTTTTAGCGTAATTTCCGTGACAATCATGCCAAAATTAACAAAATCTAGCGCAATTTCCGTGACAAGTCAAGAATAAGCAGTATATATGAAATATATGTCGCTTGCTACGTTTAATAAATGGTAGGTGCTTATGTACATACATACATACATACATACATTATTACATACATACATACATACATACATAGCATACATGTGCAACATGCATTACTGTATAAGATGTTCGCAAAGTTAGCAAACAAATTTTAGCGTAAATTCCGTGAAAATCACATACATACATACATACATACATACATATATACATACATACGTACATATATATATATATATATATATATATATATATATATATATATATATATTACTATATAAGATGTTCTCAGCGTGCGTAATTTCCGTGAAAATTACATTCATACATGCATACATACATACATAGATAGATACATACATACATACACACATACATACTTATCATAAATTACTGTATACAGAATGTGCAAACAAATTTTAGCGTAATTTCCGTGAAAATTACATTCATACATGCATACATACATACATGGATACATACATACATACATACATAAAATACATTATTGTATACAGAGTGTGCAAACAAATTTTAGGGTAATTTTCTTGAAATTTATGCCCAAAAAAAACTATAAGTTAAGAGTAAGCAGTAAGGTAAGTCTAAGAATTACGGCCACCCCAACTTCCCGCCACTTCGACTGGCCCCTCGTTTTTCACCGTAAGAATGACTGTCTATAAAAGTTGGGACATGATGATGGGGAAAAAAAATCCTCAGCGAACATTACCCGTTTTTTGCGGATGGCCGGAAGCTTTTTTTGAGGGTTTTCAACAAATGACCGCTTCTTGCGACCAATTTGTTGGTGGCCGGAATACGTAGACATACCTTATGTATACATACATGCATGTAATCTATGCCTCCAATTTTCAAACGACTTCTATGGATAGATAGATAGATAGAATAGATAGATAGATAGATAGATAGATAGATAGATAGATATCTAGATAGATAGATAGATAGATAGATAGATAGATAGATAGATAGATAGATAGATAGATAGATAGATAGATAGATAAAGATGTAAGAAGGTCAGTATGTGTATGTATGCTGTCGACTACTCTATACACACACCGACCTATCTATCTATCTATGTCTATCTATCTATCTATCTATCTATCCATCCATCCATCCATCCATCTATCTATCTATCTATCTATCTATCTATCTATCTATCTATCTATTTATAAGGCTGTCAATTACTCGACTCAACAGGGAAGCTATCACACAAGAGGAAGATGGATAGATAGGTAGATAGATAGATAGATATAGATAGATGGGTCGGTGTGTGTATATAGGCTGTCGACTACTCCAGACACATACCGACCTTCCTATCTATCTATCTATCTATCTATCTATCTATCTATCTATCTATTTATCTATCTATCTATCTATCTATCTATCTATCTATCTATCTATCCATCTATCCATCCATCTATCTTTCTATCTATCTATCTATCTATCTATCTATCTATCTTGAACCAAGGCCACTTGAGGTGTCACTGACCCTCCCTTGGGCTTGGTTTTTGAAATGGGTGTCATCTGTCGACAGACAGAGAATTAGGGGATGGTGTGGGTGTGCTGGGCCCGTGGTGGGGTGCCTTATGTGTGCCTAGCCATACGCCTATAAGTCACATGCCAAAATAGCGACGGGAAGCACAATCCTGTTCCCTCAGGGTGCCCTTTCTCGCTTGTTAAGCCCGGAATAAAACACACAGTGCTCTGTCGGTTTATACTAGACTGTCGACAGTCTCGAAACTCCATCTGCTTACTGGGTCCTCTGTAATGGAGGTGATTATTATTATTATTATTATTATTATTATTATTATTATTATTATTATTATTATTATTATTATTATTATTATTATTATTATTATTAGGGAGTACATAGGCCATCGGTCCTTTCCATGGGCTGATTGGTATAAAGCTCCTAGAGTAATGTTCTATGCCGTCACTTCCTTTATTCCACCGATTGGTGTGGAGACTTTCCTTATGGAATGGAGGACTGGATGCACATGGCCTTTTGGCTCAGCAATTGGCAGGAGATACACTATTATTATTATTATTAATATTATTAATATTATTATTATTATTATTATTATTATTATTATTATTATTATTATTACTATTACTATTTCTATTACTATTATTATTATTATTATTAGCCCAATGGCCTCAAGGCGTTAAACTGTGACGCCAACTCATAACCCTTTGGTGGTAGATGCTGGGAAGGAGGGTCGTTGCGCGCGTAAAAGATCTTAAACTCCGCATATGCTGGTTGATACCAGGACCCAGCAGACACCAGATTGTTATGGGTGGGGTTTCGAGGCAGCTCTAGCAACCGCGCTTGGTGTATGCACTTGCACATTCGGTGACGTCTTGCAAGAGGTTGCTGGGACTGCGGAATAACCTCGGCTTAGTGCAGTCTTGCCCTCAGGAGCTCCATCGGTGGCCCCGATCATCAGGCGAGAGACTGACACGGGGGGGTGGAGGACCTCGAACAAGGGTATTGGAGGCTTATGTCCGTTGAGGATATGCCATTAGCTGCATCGGTACGCCTCAGATATAGTATTATTATTATTATTATTATTATTATTATTATTATTATTATTATTATTATCATTATTATTATTATCGTTGTTGTTATTATTGTTATTATTATTATTATTACTGCTACTATTAGTGCATGTTTACCGTAATTGTATGTCATTTCGACATCCGGCCAAAACAAAAATCAACTCTTATTTTAATCCAGTTCGCAGTTCAGACCGTTGTGATCGTCCTTGCCCACCGGACCATTTCCGACTTTTTTTTTTTTTCGCCACTTAGAATTTTAATCATTAGTGTGTTGAACTTGTAGTAAACTCAATAATAAAATGAGACAGAGTATCAATAGAAAGGAGAGCAAACAGAGGTAAAATATAGGCTAATCAAAACAAAAGCAATAGCAAAGAAAACAAACAGACGCAGGCAAAACAAGCAAAGAGCAGGAGGAGACATATGAGGGGTTGTTTTTTTTTTCATTCAGTTTTCAAATAGAAACTTGCCACTAGTATATTATTATCATTATCATTATCATTATCATTATTATTATCATTATTATTATTATTATTATTATTATTATTATTATTATTATTATTACTATCATTATCCTGACCACGATGGCGAAGTCCAATATATACCAACTGGGACCTGTCGCCAGTTCGATTCCAGTCGGTGCTAGTAGTTTCAAAGCACGTCTTTGAAAGTATTGATCTGTCGGGAAGTGTTGAAGCTGTCTTGCGGGGATTATGAGTACATCTAAAGCTTATCGGTCAAAATCTTCGTTCTCCCCTCGCGGGTGAGATAAAGAAGGTGAGTGTATTATTACTTTTATTATTATTATTATTATTATTATTATTATTATTATTATTATTATTATTATTATTATTATTATTATTATTATTATTCCTATTATTATTATTATTATTATTATTTTTATTATTATTATTATTATTTTATTATTATCATTACTATTATTATTATTATTATTATTATTATTATTATTATTATTATTATTATTATTATTATTATTATTATATTATTATTATTATCATCCTTATTATTATTATTATTATTATTATTATTATTATTATTATTATTATTATTATTATTATTATTATTATTATTATTATTATTATTATTATTATTATTATTATTATTGTTATTATTATTATTATTACTATTATTATTATTATTAGGTCAGATATGTAAGTATGCCTAAATAAGCATGTGCTTTATCAAAGTACCATATCGCTGAACCACAAACACAAAAATATATTGTTTCTTAGTTTGAACGCTTAATACTTATATCAACATTGTTGTTATAATTTTCCAGGTTGCTTGGGAAGATTTTTGGGCAATTTATCATCTTTTCTTGCCAACTCGGAGCCAAGCCCTACTCGCAATCAGGAAGTGCAGTCCGGAGTAGAGGAACCCACTCTAAAACAAGGACAACCTGATCATTCAACCATTCCTGTTATTTCCTCCTCTGAAGTGTGCACGGACTCCGAGTCAGACGATGGCGAAGACTTGACAACTGCAAGAGGACTGCAAGAGTACAAACGATGGCGCACGCGAAGACCTAATAAAACGACACAAAGCCTAAGAAGGAAACCTTATGGAAATGATGGAACGACAAGAAATCTTCGCCATGATTACTGCACAATGCCCGGGCAGCGAATTATTCAGGACGAGAAGCTAGTGAGAGATACGCTTTTGAAAGTTGTGGTTGCACCAGGAAGTGCATGACCCAGATCAATGCATCACATATCATGTAGCTGCGCAGTGGCTATTGTGCACTTGGTTCCAGGGCTGCGCAAAACGATTATTTGAACTGTTGGCTAGAGATTTCAAGAAGCTTTCAGACCATGACGAGCGTTTGCAGCCTCATCTCTCCCTTCCTAACTCCCCTCCTATCGAAGTCTGCCAGGAAGCTTTTCGTCTTGTGTATGGTAACGGACAGGGCGGCTTATCTCGTCCACATTTTAAAAAATGTGTAAGAGAAAGATTCGGACCAGAAATTATTTCTTCCCGCAAGCAGCGACAAAAGCCTTCTTTTGACTTATGTGCTAAGTTTTTCTCTGATATCATGATGCTGTGCAGTCGCGTCTCCAGAGATAAAATTGGCAGACCAATTTATCACTTATCATATGGAACCGAGTGGAGAAAGATGTAGGAAGATCGATTCGTACCATAGGTTGCTAAGCATTATCCAGGAGCTGACATTCCGAGTGAGTCAGAGTTTTATGCAGTTCATGAGAATCCAGACTATCCTTTTCATAACCTTCATCTGCCAGGTGAAGACCAGTTTGGGCGATGTACAGACTGCGGAGAGCTAAATACGATGATTAGGTTTGCAGAGACGCCAGAAAAGAAGAAATCTGCAATGGAGCCACGGGATTTGCATGACAAGATGGTGGACATATATCATGCTTGGTATATTATGGACAAGGCATTTTGTGAGCGCCATCCAGACAAGAAATCATGCATCGCTGTTGATCCGACTACCTTGGAGCAGGGAATTCCAAGCCACCACCCTCCAAAAAAGCTCTTTGACAGGAAAAGTAAGTTAGAAGTTAACTTTGGAGGTGGGATTCAACTTCTCCATTTCTCAGGAGAATCACATCAAATACTTTTTTGTGCATTTTTCTCATTTCACCAAGGATGCAAATCTTGTTCTCACTCAACTATTTTTATGATCTGGGCGCAGCTGACTTCTGATTTTGCGGCCTCCCGTTCAGCTGAATTGCGTATACACGTTGATAACACTGCGGCTGAAAACAAGAATTAATGGCTTTTTTCTTTTGCAGGCTGGTTACTACTTCTACTTTTGTTCAAAAAGGTAACATCGACTCAGCCTTGATTGAAATGAATGCTAACTGTGACATTAGGTTTTCTTGACTTTTTTACCGGTAGGGCACACTGGTAACGAAGTAGATAGCTCTGTCTTTGGTTCGGTGAAGGACAAATGTAAGGTATCTGACATTGTCTGTTTGTTTGATATTTTCAAAGTCGCTAAGGAGGGTCTTACCAAGCCAAATCAACTCATATATCCGAGATCAGTTCTTGACTTTCGATCTTTCTTTCAACCTCACTTGCTCGGAATTCAACGAACTATGGAAGGTCGTTATTTTGAATTTCAGTTGTCTTATTCTCGCCGTTCAGATGGTTCCAGGTTTCCTGTGGTTCGAGGGAAAAAATATCTAAATGAGTTGGCAGAATTTGGTGAATAGATTCCCTTTATGGATGGAAACCCACAAAGAATGCCCAAGCCAGCCCCTCCGACCCTGGATATTTTACCAGACAATGTGAAGAAGACTCTGAAGAAACTTTTGCGACATCCCTTACTCATAAAGGGAGAGGATCGAAGAGAATGGATAGAAAATTTTCTAGCCACTGGGGGAAAAGATGATGGCGTTCGCGTAATTGGTGAGCACGAAGCCGGCACGGTTGGCAGGCCAGGGCAGCTCAAAATATGTGCTTTGACAGTCGACATTCGTGTTGTGGAGGCGTCTTCACTCCCTCCCCTGAATTTGATTGAAGCTGCGGACCAACGTATTACTGTTGCGGATGAAGCGTACAAAAGCATGCTGGCAGCGGATGACGGTGGCCGACTGCACATGAAGCTCATTCCTTCTTCTACAAAAACATTCAAAAACATCCGAACAAACGATCAATCTGAAAACCAAAGCGCTGACCCTGAGTGTTTGCCTGTTTCAGCCACTGTCCGGGAGTCTCAACTTGAGAAGGTTGTCGAAGGGATGCATGCTAGCATGCTCGCACTCGCTTCGAAGCAGGAAGCTTTGCAACAGGAATTTGAGAGTAGGGAACATGAATTTGAGCGTAAACTGACAGAACAGAAGAAAATATTGGAAGCTAGAGTAAGTGAGGAGGAACAAAAACGACGTGTACTTGCCCACAAATACCAACTGAAAGAAGCTTTCTCTCAATCGGAAAACTCAACTCCTGCTTCCAAATCGACACCTGCAGATTCCCATCCTGCCCCAACAGCCATCGCAACCTCGAATTTACCAAATGAAGGACCGATTACAGCCAAGCGAAAAGTTACTTCTCGACCAGACCTACGACAAGACAAAATTCCGTTCCTAATCCCAGTTTTGAAAAAAGTAAGAAGAAATAATTGATTCTTGTTAGTTTTAATTGTCTTATCATAATTATCAATATCCGGTTGTTCAAATGAATAATTATTTAAAAAAAGTACGTGAAACCTCATTTCTGATTGAAAAATTCAAAACTAAGGCTAGTCTTGGAGTTCAATACTAATAACTGTCAATTTCAACTTTAACTTTAATAAACAAGTCAGTAATATAATCTTATTTTAATGAATTAATAATTATGGTGCTTAAATTGATTTATAATTGACACTTCCATTTAACTTAATATTTGGTTGTGATCGGTGACCCACCAAACTTTACCTTGCTCAAGGTAAAAATTTTCCCAATAATATTTTACACGCAGGAGGCATATGCTTGTACATTGGCAACGTGCGGGCGGCAGGATCCAAGATCTACGGGACGGGAGGCAAGAGCGACGGAGTTGTGCCTCTCTGTCGTATTCTCAATGAAACGAGTCGCTACGCCAACCAGTCGGGACGCAGGAAGGGGGCCTTTGCGGTGTACATGCCCCCGTGGCACAAGGACATCTACGAGTTCCTCCAACTTCGCCAAAACACAGGCGCGGCGGAAAATCGCGCGAGGGACTTGTTTACGGCGCTGATGATACCCGATCTGTTCATGCAACGAGTGAAGGACGACGGTGACTGGACACTGTTTTGTCCGACGGAATTGTCGGGGCTGGACGAGTGCTGGGGCAAGTTATGGGAGTCTCGCTACACCCACGCCGAGAAAACACAGCAGGGCCAGAAAGTGAAAGCCCGGCACCTGTGGTCCGCCATTCTCAAATCGCAGATCGAAACCGGGTCGCCTTACCTCATTTTTCGAGACCACGCAAACGCCAAGAGCAACCAGCAGCACTCGGGTACCATCAAGAACTCGAACCTCTGCGCAGAGATCATGCAAACGTCCTCGTCAGAAGAGACCGCCGTCTGCAACCTCGCGTCGCTTTGTCTGCCCCGCTTCCTCACACCGGACAAGAAAATGGTCGACATCGACCTCCTCCACTCTGTCACGCGCACCGCCGTGCGCAATCTCGACCGGATTATTGACATTACTACGTACCCCGTCCTCGAAGCTAAAATATCCAACTTCGAGCACAGGCCCGTCGGGCTCGGCATCTGTGTTTATGATCCTGGGACTACCTTTTGAGAGCCTCGAAGCCGCCGCCCTGAACGAGCGCCTTTCGAGCGAGATCTACTACGCGGCGCTTAGTGCCAGCGCCGAACTGGCCAGAGAAAAAGGACGATACCCGGCGTTCGAAGGTAGCCCCGCCTCACAATTGCGGCTGCAGCCGGACCTCTGGGGCATGGAGCGCTCGACTGGCAGATGGGTTAGGCTGAAGGCAGACATCAAGGCCCACGGGCTGCGCAACAGCCTCTTGATCGCGCTCATGCCCACCGCCAGCACTTTGCAGATTCTCGGTGTTTGCGAGAGTTTTGAGCCAATGTACAGCAACCTCATGGTGAGGAGGACCCTGGCCGGCGAGCACGCTATACTCAACCGGCACTTGGTCAAGCTCTCGAACAAAGGGCGCTCTGGACCCCTGCTGTCAGAGAGCAACTGCTGCGAAACGACGGCTCTGTCCAGGAACTTTCCGTGCCGGACGACATCAAACGACTGTTCAAGACCGTCTGGGAAGTGCCGATGAAGGCCCAGCTGCAACTCTCCGCGCTGCGTGGTCCTTACGTGTGCCAGTCGCAGTCACTCAACGTCTACTTGGCTAACGCTACCGAGCGCAAGCTGTCTAGCTCACATTTCTACACCTCGGAATCAGGCCTCAAAACCGGCTGCTACTACCTTAGAACCAAGGCCGCGACTTGTGCCAATGTATCGTGTAACGGTGACGTGTGTGTCATGTCACCGTAGTCAAGTCCATGGCACTGACGCCGCCCTCGCCGTTCTCTTCGCCGGACAGAGACACTCCAAACGCGTCTCGTTCCGAGAGGTCCTGGTCCGGGTATGGCATGCCCTCTTCTTGTTTCCGGATCTGCAGCACGCGCCAAGAGAGCGTGACCTTTTCGCCCTTGCTGCACAGCGCAGTAGCTTGAATGACACACTTCACCACGTCGCCCTTTTGCAGCGTGTTAGTGTCCCCGCCTCCGAGGAACCGGGCGCCCGTGACGGTGACGGGTCAGACGAGGCGCCCAGGCGCGGTCCGACTTCTGCGAAGTGCGCAGCCGTGTACAGGGCTGGTAGCAGCATTTGACCTGCTCGTCACTCTTTGCCATCGGGCCCGCCCTTTTCATTGTCGGAACAATCTTGTCGCGGTTTTCAACCACGATCTCCGCCACACGGTCGTCAATCGCTCGCATTACTTTGTAGGCCTGCAGCACCGCGCCGTACTGTCGCGCGTGCTTGAAATCAAGGTCAATGTTTGTTTTAGCGGCCTTGTTGCCTTGGTCGTACACAGACGGATCCCAGGCAAGCTGCATGGCTGGCAGAACCAGCGTGAGGCTCTTGTCGACGTAGCACAGGTTCGAAAAGATGCTCCCGTACGCGCTCCTTGGTTCCGACAGGCGCAGCTTCTTCGGGTCGGCCGCCGTGTCAAACACCCTGACCTCACTGTTGTTGCCCGTGACGATCGACATTTTTTCGATTTTATGGCTCGTTTTGCCAGAACTGCTTTTTCCCCTTTTAA
This sequence comes from Paulinella micropora, assembly GCA_019918135.1. Lineage (NCBI taxonomy): Eukaryota > Cercozoa > Imbricatea > Euglyphida > Paulinellidae > Paulinella > Paulinella micropora. The sequence continues at coordinate 124,601 of WBZZ01002729.1, forward strand.
ATCTTAAATTTCGAATCTCGCTCTGCACGGAATCGGCCGGCTGTTTGTGGAAGTGGCCGGCTGTTTGTGGAAGTGGACGCAGGCCGGCTGGCACGCACCGGCCTTGGCGGCATCGCTCTGGTCGCGGAGGACAAGGACTCGCTGCTGCGCTCGGACCTGTCGACGACGCCTACCGAAGCCGGCGAGTGTGTCTACGCCCTGGAAGTCCTCAAGAAGATACTCAAATCATGCGCTTTCCAAGAGAAAAAGACGGGCAGGGTGCTGGTCGGCGTTACACAGAACGTGCTGCACCTCGTCTTCAAGCGGGACGGCGGTCCGTGGCTCAAGTACACTATTCTGGCCGACGCCAATGAACCGCCCCCAGCTCTGCCCACTCGCGCCGCTTCCATTGACCGCCGACGGCGCCGCCGAGGACGAAGAGAGCCGCAAGCTGAAGAAGAAGCTCAAGCGGACGAGAGACGAATCCCGGGCAGGCGCTTCAGCCTCCTCAGCGTGTACTTGCGGCCCGAAAGTTGGCTAATAAAATGTTTCTGTGTCTCTTTTCTGTGCACTGGCACGTACCAATTCACAACCCGGCCCACGGCCCTGAAAGCCGAGTTGTCTAGCGGTCCGCTGTAGTCTACTAGCTCGTGTCGTGGCGGCGCCGGTTGAACTAGCTGCTTGTGTAGATTAACCCTCAGGAACGAGTGCAGCAGGTGCATTGAACTCGAACGCAGCGTCTCAGTTATACCGTATTCCGCGAACTTAGCCGCGCAGCCCACCGTGCAGAAGTGACCCCAGACGCACAACTCTTCGCCCGCGTGGGCAATTTGCAGCCCGAACCACCTGCCGTCGTCCCGCGCGCAGCCGTACGAGCAGTGCAGGCACTTGCCCTTGTAAGATTCAGTGCCCTCCATCCTTTCTGACCTCCTCCTCTTTTTTCCACTCTTTCATTTGTTTTCAAATCTTGAATTTTAAACGTCCGCGTTCGATCTTGGGCACCTGTTTGCCGGCCGTCATATTATGTCCTGCGAACACGTCTGGACCTTCAGCCTCGCAACCACAGGTACGTACTGCTCGAAGTGTGGCTTAGTCAAGACAGAGCACGAGCTGTACACGTCACAATGCTGGCTAGTGAACGGACAGATGGTAAGAGAGCAACACGCTCACAGACATGTCGGCTACACTCGCCTGAGCCGGTTCCGCCAGATCACGCGCGAGATGTTCAACCTTCGAGGTGTCAATCAGTCTGCGTCGTGTGTCAGCCCGGCCTTGTTGGCACAGGCGAGGCGCCTTGTCCACAAGTGGCGGGCACACGTCGCGACGCCCGCTCGCCTCGCGTACATCTGGCGCAGGGAGAAGCTAGGCCCGCTAACTATCGACAAGGCCAGCCAGCTGTGCCACCTGCTAGGGTGCGGCCGGGGCCGGCGGGAGCCGAGCAAAGAAACGCTAGAGGAGTTGGAACGCCTCTTCAAGAAAATCGACGCCTGCTGGCCCAAGGTGCTGAAGAAGCTGAGGCAGCGCTATGCGTGGGCGAGAAGATGTTTCGTCAACTATCAGACGTTGCTGAGGGCTTTCCTGCTGTTGATGGACGAAGAAGAGCTAGCGGCACAGGTGCCCGAGCTGAAACAAGCCGAGTCGAGGCACAGACAAAGCGCCATGTTCGCGCTCGTGTGCGAAGAACAAGGCTGGCCTTTCATCCCCTTGACTGGTTCACTGAACGGCAGCGGCCTCGCGCGCCCGCTCGCGAGCCATCTTCTGTCCGGCCCGCACGCCAAGAAGAGAAAGAAAAAGAAAAAAAAGAAAAAGACGCCGGCCGTGATTGCTGTGGCTGCTGCTGAAAAAACAAATCTTGTGCTGCCTAATCATTAAAATAACAAAAAATGTGGGTCAGCAGCGGGAGGTTTGGTGCCGGTCCGAACGGGCGCGAGGTCGTTGATTTCACCGGAGGCCCGTCCCAAGCGGAAATCGACGCCTTTAATAACACGACTCCGCAAGAAATCCGCGAAGGCAAGAAGCCGGTGCCGAGCTTCGCGAGACTGCCCTTGCACAAGTCTTTTGCTAATAAGCCGTGGTTGTGGTCAACCTACAGGGAGGCCTAGGGCTTCATAAGCGGGCTGAAGAACCTCCAAGACAATCGCGATGAAGTCCTCGACCGCGTGCACCTGGTCTCGCTAGGCGTCGAACCTGCCCTGCACCAGCCTTCGCAGCGGCTGACGGCGGTCATCAACTCGCGCAGGGGTAAATGGATCGAGTTTATCATCAAGGGTACCGAGAAGAGCGGCGTGCTGCACGCGGTCGACACTTTTCGCGGCACGGGGCTAGACGACGAGAAGCTGCTGTCTTCGAAGGAGGCGACCATGGTCGATTTCAAGGCCATCGCGACATCGGACGAGAATGCCTGGCTCACGCTCCCGGACAGCGCCGCCAGAATAGAGAAGCGCGATGAATGGCACAACGACGTCGATTCCTTCAGGACTTACGTGTTCGGCCCCAACCACCAGTATTGCACTGTCAAGGGCGCGGCCAAGAAGCCCTTCTGGATCTGTCTCCTGGACTGCTGCACCCAGCTGCTGCGCTTGCGCAGCGATGTCGAACAATGGCTGCCGTTCATCAACGACCTGGTGGACGCGTGCAAGCCGCACTCCGACACGAGAAGCAAGGCGTACGTGAAGTTCAGGACCCAGTGGCTCATTCTCGCGAGCAACAAGGAAGCGGACATAAAGAAAAAAGACAATTCCAAACAGCCCTCGCGGTGCGCTTGGGGCAAGGAGTTCGTGGTCAAGCACTTTACGCAAGGGTCCCTCTTTCGCGACCGGACGCTGAAACAGCGCACCGTCAGGCAGACGAACGAAGTCAATGTCAAGAAGATGACTGAGCGGAACACCTTGCTCGCGGACCCGTGGTTTGCGTTCCTGGAAGAATTGTACCAGGCCATGCTAGCCGAAGCGGACTGTTTCGAATCGGCCAAGGCCAAGCGTACCAACACCGGCCCCTTTGCGCCGACGATGCGCTACCCGCTCTGGGCCCTGCAGAGCTTCCTGTTGCTCGCGGTTCTGGGCTGCCGTCAGATAGAGCTCTGGAAATGGTCGGAGTTCTTGCCCGTGAACGAAGAGGAACATATCATCTTCTCGGAGATCGGGCGGCAGAAGCACGTCGTCCAGCACAGGGTGGCCAAGAAGGGTGCCGCGCCCGATTCAGACCCGGCCGACAGCGATTTGCAGGACCTGATCTTTATAGGCAAGCCGATCGCACTGCCTACCGCCACGTCGGCCGGCGTGCTGCGCATCTGGAAGCACATGAGGTGGCTGATCGAAAACCACTTCAGGCACCGCTCGCGGCTGGCGCCCGAAGAGAACAAGCTCCTGAAAAAGGACAGGCCCAAGAGCGATTACCTGAGCTGGACTATGCACCGCGCAGAGATCTTAGCACAGGAGGACGAGCAGCCTTTGGCTCCGCCCGCCAATAAGATGAAGGTGCCGTGGATGAACACGCTCGCCGAGTCGGAAAAAGTGACGGACACGCCTAGCCAAGCGCTCATTAACGACCAGGTCACCGCGGCCATGAAGGGCGCGGGGTTTTCAAACACGTTCGACTACCTCACGCAGATGCATTACGAACGAGCGAAGGATTTTCTCATCCCCAGCCCACACAAGCTCCGGGCCATCTACGCCAACTGCGCCTACGCGCTGTACGGCGAGCACAGCCAAGTCTCGCGCACCATCTTCATGTCGCGGGTGCTCGGCCACTCACTGATGTTTGCCAACAACACCGAGGCCGTCTCGAACCTGAAGTCCCAGATGTTCTACGATTCTGTGAAAGTGCAAACACGCAGCGTCCCGTCCCTGACGGAGCCCGACTTGCTCAAGATCGTGGAGGCCATCGTGGACCAAGGGGCTAGGTTGGCGGAGGACTTCAACCGCCTGAAGGGCGAGCTCGCGTACGTCATTCCGCCCACACTCAAACAGCTGCCTCGCGAGACCAGAGCCGAACGGTTACGCCGGCAGGCCGTGGAATTTTTCGCGGCAAATTTGCAACACAATACCGGAGAACTGCGCCGGCCCGGTTTTTGGCGCGGAACGTTAGATTCCATTTTTTCCGTGAAGGCTTCCTACCGTTTTGCCAATCATGCAAATGTCGCTCTTGATACGGCCGATCCTACACCAGCCGCTCAGATCACGCGGTTTATGCAATTGTGCTAAGAGATTCAAGAATTGAAAGCTCATAATCTGACTTTTATTGAACTCGTAAAGTGCAATGAGCCAAGTAAAGCCGTGCCGAGTGGCACCAGACGGGAAAATTTCGCTGATTGATTTTGCCAGGAAAACGTATCCTTTTTTGACTCCTATCCGTTGCGCGGAAAGAATACGTCGGCACCTCCAGTTGCACCCCTACCGTTTGGCCAACGGCACATTTCGAAATTCAAATTCCCGAAACAACGCGGGCAACGTGCGTGCACGTGGGTTTGTGCCCCTGAAATCGCGGCCAAAGTGGTGGAACAATTCGCGTCGGACTGGAACGTACGCCCCTCACGGCGGGCACAGGCCAGGGTCAGCGACCAGCCCTCTGTACCAAGCGTCGCCGCTGCCGTGAGCAATCTCGAGGGCGTCAGGGACGGACTTGCAGTTCTTGCCGAGCTCGCTCCAGACACAGCAAGCGCGTTTCAATCTGCTCTGGACGAGGCAGTTGGTGCAGTTGACGCCGAAGAAGAGACAATGCCTCCTTTCGAACTCCTGACCCCTGTTCTGACTTACGACCGGGAAGAAGAAAATGAACTTGATAGCTTCCCAGAGCATTTTGCTTTTTAATTCAAAAGATCGAGAAGAAGATTTAAAAATCAGTAATGTACAGCTCCCTGTTGAACCGGGGCTTGAACCGGGCCGCGGTTTCTTCGGCTCCCGTCAGCCACAAGTAAGTGGTCCACTTGTCTATTTGCAGCACCGGCCAGCCCGCGTCCTCGTATGCTTGCCGGAAGCGATAGGCCGGTACGTACGCCAGGGCCACGACGGAGTCTCGTGTCGTCCTGGGCGTGGGGAAAGACGGGCGGCCCATGCGCCTGCACGCGGCGAAGGGTGTGATTACTCGGTCGCGGTGGTGAAACACGAAACAAGTGCCGCAGTAGCCCTCGACCGTCTTTTTTCGGTCGCATGCAAAGCAGATAACTTCGCTCTTGCGCGACACGGTGTTGATGAAGCGTGGCAGCGACTTGGTGTCGTAATTAAAAGTAGCGTTCAGGAATTTGTGCAAGCCTGACAGCTCGCCGTTCTGCACTTTGCGCCGTTTCCACCGGCCGCGCGCGAACCGGTTTGTGTGCGTTTTCTGGTGGCGGATCGCGTGCGCGACCTCGCCGATGCGGAGGTACGACAGCACTTCCACCAAAAGATCAGCTGGTAGCGCGGCTAGCAACATCTCCTTTGTACTAATGGGAAGGGAGAGAACCTTTGTTTTTTCTTGCCTTTAAAAGCTGTCGTAACCGTCGCCGGGCGGCCCGCCACCTATAACAGGCGCGAGCGGTTTGACCTTCGTGCCGGCGTTGGTGTGCGCGAACGTGTTCTTGAACGGCGTGAACATCTGGTTCTGCTGCGCAAACCGCTCCGCCGCCAGCTTCTCTGCCTCTCGGGTCTGGTCGTCCAACCGCTTGAGGATCTCCTTGTCCCGCTGGGCCATGGTCTTCCCGTCCTTTTTCAGGCGCTGTCTCGCGCGGTCGCCGTAAAATAACATTCGCTGCATCATTTCTCGCTCTTGGCGCGACATCCCCTTGAGCGAAGTCGGCAGCCAGCTCGGCGCGCGGTACGCCAGCTGTTTCAGTCTCTCTTGTTTCTGGATGTCCGCGCGGCTCGGCAGCTTGGGCGGGTCGGGCCCTCTGAGGATGACTTCGCCGTCCGGCAACGAAGCGGGCGCGAGCCAGGACTTGTAATTGAACTCAAGCCGGTCGATGTGCTCGTGGTAAACCATTGCAGCATGTCGCGTCCCGACGTGGCGCTCGCCCGTCGCTTGAGCAAAGTGACCTAGGAAGTCTTTTTTCGGGAAGAGCTGTCCGTAGTTCTCCCACAAGTTGTTAAGTGTGCGCTGCACTTTCGAGTTGAACATGATACAATGTGACGTCTGTTCGCGCATGATCGGACTCACCGAGTTGCGGCCGGTAAGGTACTGCACCGCGATGAAGATCGTGATGTTATAATGGCGGTACGTGCCGAAAAAGTTCTGCATCCAGCGGTCGGTCGAGTCGATGATGCCGACCAGGTCGTCAAACACAATGAACGATGGCTCCAAACGTTTGTTTTCCAGGTAGCGCTTCTTGAGGTTTTCTACATAGTTCTGCAAGATGTCCATCCTGAAACCTTCGTAGATCTTGCAATGCTGCTGGCTCGCAAAGTGGAAACTGAACGAATTCTTGAACTCGGTGCGGACCATAATTAAGCCGTACTGGAACGGGTCTTTCTTGCGCGCGCACAGGCTGTACAAAAGCCATTTCAGGAAATGTGTCTTTCCGCGTTCAGATTTGCCGACTAAAAGAAACAGCTGCCCCGCTCCCTTTTCGCGCGGGTAGAAGACTTCGATGTTCCGCCTGAACTCGGTCGGCTGCAGCTGCTCTGCCGGCTGCTGTTCCTCCTTCTTCTTCTTCTTGCCCTTGTCTTTCTGTTTGTCGACATAGTCGAGTATCTTCTCTTCGATTGTTTTCTCGCCAAGCTGCTGTTCCGGCTCCGGCAGCCGTTCGACCGGGCCTTCCGGCTGCTGCTGCTGCATCATTTTTTTTTAACTTCTCTCCGAATATTAAAAAAAAAGATATGCCACTGGTCTTGAGTGACAGGACGCGGTTGCTGGTCAACCAGGCCGAACCAGCCAGGGCGGCAGTGGAGGCCGCGGCGCTGGCCAATAAGCCCAAAAAACCGAAGAAGAAGAAGCCGGTGGACGTTGTTAAGAAGGGCAAGTGAGATTTTTTAATTTCCGTTGCACAGATTTTGACAGAAGGAAAACATAAAGCCCTAGCGCAAGAGGCATGCCGGCCACGCTTTTACCAGCGATGCGCCGCTGCCTTTCAAAAAGCAGCGCACTGGCTTTGTCGGCGGCGCTTCGGCCGAGATGGCGGCCAGGACCAGGCACATTATGAAATACGCCAACCCACAGCTCTCGGCCGTGCTAGACGCCGTCGCGCCTGCTGCCGCTGCCGCCGGCACCGGCTCGCCAATCCCCACCGCCCCGCCGCTGTCGACGACCGGCACACCAATCCCCGTCGCTCCTCCGCTACCGGCCGACATAGACGCAAAAAAGGCCCCGCCAGCCGACACAGGCGCGAAAGCTGCCGCTGCTGCGTCCAGCGACACCAAGGCTGCTTAGACAGACCCGACAGACGCGCTGATGCAATCCATCAAGGCGGGCAAAAAGCTCAAGAAGGTTGACCAAAAGCAAAAGGCGGCTTCGGCAGACCCACAAGACGCGATTAATCAAGCAATCAAGGCAGGTGGCAAGCTCAAGAAAGTCGACACGGCGGCGCACGCGGCCGCTAAAAAGGCAGCCGAAGAGAAAGAAAAAGCCGAGAAGCCCACAGTGATGGACCAGCTCAAGAAAGGCACCAAGCTCAAAAAGCAGACCTGAAGACACAAGAAGCTGTACACCAAGTAGCAGCGTACCAAGAGAACAAAACTCCTAACAAGAAGAGAAACTGAGGGCCTGGTCCCACAAGCTGGGCGAAGCGATAACCGAGCTCGAGGCGCAGATCAAGAAAGAGGAAGACCTTCACGGCAAGTCGGACGAGACGGAAGCCATAAGAACGAAAAAGAATAGGCTGGTGGCCAGGAAGAAGATCACAGACGAGGGGCTCAAGTGATGATGATTTTTTTTTCCTGTCAGACTAAATTCAAAAAACGTATGTACGTCAAGAAGGCGGTCGGCGGTAGCTGGACGGGCCGGCCCAACGGGCGGTTCTTCGACAACCGGCCCTTGCCGTTCAAACAAAAGAGCCAGAACAGCAGCGGCCTGTTCGGGAATTTGGCCAAGGCCCAGGCGCTCATGAGGCAGGCCTACCACCCGCACGGGCCGGCAGGGGCGTTCGAGCTGGAACTGTTCGAGGAGCCGGCGGCGGCTGCAGCAGGGGAACCGGAACCGGCCGCGCTGGCGGCTGCGGAGAAGAAGGAGGAACAGAAGCCAGCGCCGGCGGCTGCAGAACAGAAGAAGCAGGCGCCGGCGGCTGCAGAACAGAAGAAGGAAGAGAAGGCGCAAGAAGGAGAAGGCGACCAGCCAGGGATGGGCGATGGCGAAGAAAAAGAAGAAGAAGAAGAAGAAGAAGAAGAAGAAGAAGAAGAAGAAGAAGAAGAAGAAGAAGAAGAAGAAGAGGCAGGAGAAGTCGAGGACGGCGTCGAGGGCAAGGGCGAGGAAGCTAAGGCGGCAGAGCAACAAGAACTGCCACCCGCTGCAGACCAGGAACTAGCGCCAGCTGGCGACGGCCCGGAGGGCGTGGGCCAGGAGTTACCGGCGGACGTCAAGGAAGGAATAAAAAAGCTGCAGGAAAGAAGGGCGGTCTTCGAACGCAAGAAACAAGAAGACGCCGCGCGCGAGGAGCTCAGGCGGCAAGAAGCACTACAGGAGTTCGAGGAGCAAAAGAGACAGATTGAGGCGGCGCAGCGGGAGCAGGTGCTAGAGGCCCAACTCGCACAGATGCGCGCACAGGCCGAGAGAGTCAAGAAACAAAAAGAGGTCGAGGCTGCCAACAGGGCGAGGCTGCAGGAAGAGAAGAACGCAGCGGAGCTGGTCGCGCTGGCCAAGGAGCAAGAGCGCATAGCCCAGTTAACCAAGCCGCACAGGCCAAGCTCAAACAAGTTCGAATCGAGCAGGCCAAGGAAGTGAAGGCCAATCTGTTGGAAGCAAACGTCCAGTCCGCGCAGGAAATCGCGAAAGCCAAGGCAGACAGCGAAAAGAAGCTCAACGAACAGAAAGTGGCGCAGCGGACGCAGGCTCAGATCGAAGAAGCCGAACGGCAGGCAAAGCTCGCGGCGGCACAAATGGAAAACGCGGCTGCGATGGACAAGACACAAAAAGACGCCAAGGCCGCACTGCAGATCGCGGCGGGCCAGAAGAAGGCGCAGGACGAGGTCTTGCGCGTCCAGGGCGAAGCCCGGCGGCTCATGCTGCAATACAACGACAACGGACAGGCGCCCGCCCAAAGAATCGAGGCCTCCCGCGAGCTCGGGCGACTCCTGCTACAGGCACCGCCGCCGGCTGCAGCGGGCGCGGCGCCTGTCGAGGTTATCCAGCTGGACAAGCTGCGGGCCCTGATCCAGGAGAACCCAGAGGCCTCTTTCCAAGGGATAGCTCGGATGTACGCTGCCTCGATCGAGCAGTGGGCCCACGACAACAAGATCACAATCGAGATGGCGGTCAATGACGCAAAAGCCCAGCTTTCGCGGGTCCTGGGCAAGCAAGGGCTGTCGGACCAAGATCGCAAGGGCGTACAGACTTTGCGTGACCACCTGCGGATGTACGCAGGGAAAGGGTTCAAGGACCCCGGCAACTGGGACGAGCACGAGCTCGCCGACCTGGACAACGAAGACGACGGGGCGGTGGAGGAACTCGCTGCCGACGACATGGAGGACAAAGAGGAGGGCAGCGGCGACGACGACGACGATGACGACGACGCTGTGGACTTTCTCTTGAGAGAGATGAACGAAAAGAGAAAATGAACGCGGTCAACAAAGAGGAACACGAGCGCAAAAAGAAACAATTTGAAGACGCAGAGAAGGCGTCCAGGGCCCTGTTTATCGAGTACCACGCCGAGCAGGACCCGGCCAAGAAGGAAATGAAGGCCTTTGAATGGCGCAAGTTGGTGGAAGACGAGCAGCAGCTGGTGCCCTACGGCGAAAAGCAGCTGGCGGCAGTCAACGTGCCCAAACTGCAGCGCGTGGTCGACCAAACCGGCAACAAGAACACTGTGCGGGAGCTGGCACAGATGTTTTTCGTGCCCTACAAGCAAAAGAAGGAGCCGGTGCCAGAGAGCGAGCTCAAGGCCATCAGCAGCGGTCTCGTGCTGACCGAACAAGCCAAAGCTTTCATCCAGGCGCTGAAACAAGAAAGCAACAAGCTGGTTACACAGCTGACTAACCAGGCGAGGCGAGCAAAGAACCTGAAATTCGTAGAAGAAAAAAAGGGAACGGGCGCCAAGAGCAATGCGCAATTGCAGAAAAAACGAGAGCAGCGGCGGAGGGCGGGCGTGAAAAGTAAGAAGCCCGCTCGCAGCAGCGCGCTCGTGCCCTCTGCCGGCCAAGAAGTCGCGCCGTACGGAGCAGCGCCCTGAAAAAAATTAATTACTTGAACATTCAATAACGACAGCATGCAACACCTGGCTTTCTTCGACCCGACCTTGGCCCTGGCCTTGGGCAAAGTCAACGAGACACAGGCGCGCGTCGCGGGACAGAAACGCCGACAGCAAGAGGACGCCGAAAAAAAAGCGATCGAAGTCCTGCAGACTACCGTGGCCGAAGCGCCCATTGAAAAAGTGTTCAAGCAGCCGGCCATTGCCGATGCCGCCATCTTGTTGGAAGTAACACCTGAACAAGCCGCTCGCTGCGAGCAGCAGCTGATTGGCGGCGGCAAATAATAATAAAAAAAAATCTTGTCGGGCAGATTAACTATATCAACAAAATGAGCGGACACCGAGGCCCTGTCGTGCCGCTAGTTAACACTGGCGAAGAGAAGTCGTCGGCCGCCCAGGCCAACCAAGTCGAGCATGGTACCGAGACCCGGCCGATTATTCAACCCGACACTCTCGCTACCAGCTCGATCATCTACTCGGCCCTGTCGGCGGCCGGCAACAACCTGGACCCGGCCACGACCATCGGCAAAATGAAGAAGGTGGCCCAAGCCCTGTCGCAGAGCTCGTTGGCCCCTTGGTACAAGGGAGCGGTCCTGCTCGTCGGCACACCTGCGGAGATCCAGGACGTGTACGGGGAAGATTTCGGCAAGAAGAACTGTTGTGCCGGCGACGGAAACGCGCCTGCAGACTGGACCCCAGACGGCGCCAACATGTTGCCTTGGCTTGCGGAGCTTCGAAGAACACACGGCAACGGCTGGGAGGGCTGTATGCAAGTGGCAGCTTTCGTGGAACAATATCAATCGGCCAAGCTCCGTGACCAGCAGTGGGCGGCTATCCCTGCAGTTTCTACCCTCGATCGCCAGAACGGCTCCGTGCGCGGCTGGACCACCATCCACGAGCCCGGAAACGCGCACATGATCGGATAGAAATTTTAATCTTAATTATACAAAGGACAAAGGGAAAGCATGACAGACCCGTTTGCTAATCTCGAACCACCCACCGACCCACTCCCGCCTATCGCCGAAGCTAAAGCGGCTGCAGTAGCTCCGCCTCCTACCAAGCGTTGCCGGACAGCAGGCCCAAGCGCGGCCGGCCTGGCACGGTGCCTGGGAACAGCGCCATCGTCTGCAGCGGGGCCAGAAGACCCCGTGCTGCGCGATGACCCCAACTACAGGCTCTTGTGCGCCTATGGCCGCAGCGCCCTCATTGGCCCCAAGCTCAAAAAGGCGCACATCAACTGCGACCCAAAATCTCTACGCAGGCTGCCCAGGCAGAAGCTGCCGCTGTTGTTGGACGAAGTCGAGGAAGTGCTTGAAGGTGAACTGTCTGGCGAGCTGGCGGATGCCGTGCTCAAGCAAGGCCTAGTGTGCCTCGAAAATCTAGTAGCGAACCGATCGCGTTACCAGATCTCGGGCACGACCGAGGCCTGCTTTGCCAATGATCGGTGGTGCTTCTTGCTCGAGCGGGCCAAGCTGCGCGCGGGCATCGGACTGCAGCGCCTGGACCCTATGATTGAACTGGCTCTGCTGACGGCGCAAACGGCCGCCATCACTCATGCCAAGAACACGATCTTTGTAGCGCAGCCAGCAGCTAGCCAAGCTACGAATCTGGACGCAGCCGCGTCGAAGAAGAAAAGAAGAAGAGTAGTTAAATAATAAAACAATTTTATTTTGTTGTGCGCCAATTAAACATCTCTCCAAAAAGGAATGTCCGAGGTCGTGAGCGATCTGTTCTCGCTTGAAAACTTTGCCCGGTCAGGCGCGGCGGCCGCTTTTGCCTATATGGCCGCCCCGGTCGTCATACCAGGCAACGCGGTGTTTAGCTTTTCGTCTGTCCCTGTAATAGGGGCTGCCCAGGTCAGCAAGAGCACTGGTCTGGCGGTCGAGGCCTTTGACGGCCACTGCTATTGACTTGATTCAGAGTAGAGTCCTTAACCGCACCAAGGAGGGCAGGCTTGCCGCTTACCCTAGCTTGGCCTGGCAGGAGGAGGCCTGTTGTTTGCCATGTTGCCCCGCCTCCTGAGCAGGGGCCAGCTTGGCCTGGTAGGCGACGGTGACACCGCCAAGCAGCTGTTCTTGATCGGCGCGCTGAGCGACGTGCTTTCTCACTACTTCTACGAGGGCTACCTGAACCCCGGGCCAAGGACAGTACCGCTTCTAAACAAAAAAAGAATTTTGTGTAGCTAGTCTAAAGTGAACCATGCTAGTGGAGGAAGAAGCTCTGCTGGCCTGGGCCCTGATCGTTACAGCCGCTATCATCGTGGTCACCTGCTGCAAACGACTCTTGTGTCGTCCAAGGATCTCGTGCGACCTCGACAAGCCGCTGCCCACACACTTCGTGACGCTCGATGACATCCTCCGGCGGCCTTACCAAGCGCCAAGCGCTGCAGAAGCTCTTTGCGGAACTGGAGACTGTGCTGGACAACTGGGGGCTGCTGTCTGCCGGCGAGAGCAAGGACCTGCGGATGCAGTGGAACTTAGGTCTTGAGCAACAAGTTGCGACCGTTGAAAAGTTCTTTTTGCCTGCCTACAAGGACGGCAAGCTGCCCGCGTACGTCCAGAGCGAAGCCGGCATCTGGTTTGAGCTGGCCGCCAAGACTCGTGCTCCGACTTTCGCCCTGCAACAACTGCAGCAAAGATTTCTGGCCAAGAAAAATGTGGCCAAGCACGCTCAGTTACTGGGACAAATTACGCAAGTCATGGAACGCATCTGCCAAGTCATTGTCTTTTAAATAAAAATGAAAAATTTAATTTTCGTGGCTCACTAAGTTTAAATCAAGAAAGATGGGCAAGAATTCGCCCTACCAGAGCTATGCAGAACAGCAAGAAATAGGTCGTCGGGTGCACGAGGCTTCCCTGAAAAGACACGCTAGATACCGAGAAGAAAGACAAGCGAACAAGTCAGTCAAGGCCGCTGCTAGGAAGGAGCACAGGGAGGAGAGAAGGGAGAGGCGTCGCGAGGGCCTGCGACAGTTCGGCAACACCATTAAGGGCATCGGAAACTTTTTCGGCAAACAGATCGACAAGGTGACTGACATCCCGAAAGAAGCGATGAACACCACCAAGCAGCTAGGCGACAACGCCGAGGGCGGTCTCAAGTCGATGGCGCTGCCGCTGGCGGTCGGTGCAGCAGCGATCGGGGCCGTGATGATCATTAAAAAAAAAAAAATCTTCTTTGTGCCTAATATTATAATACGATCGATGTCTTCGGCCACCGTCGTCGTGCCCCTGCAGAAGTTCCTAAAAATCTCTACCGATCAATGCACGCCCTTGCTGGACTCAAACCGCGATGGCGCCCGCCGCCGCGACTTCGGCGCTGAGCAACACCGCGTTTTTTAGCTTTATCTTGGAAAACAACCAGGCCGGCGCGATCCATGACGCGACGTTGCGTTTCAAGGTCACGTTCACGACCAGCGGCAGCCAGCCGACTGACTCGCGAGTCTTGCCTACCACTCAATGGTTCGAAAGAATTGAGTACCTCGACCGCCTGACGGGCACAGAGATTGCTCGCTATCACGGCGACATGATGCACTTGGGAATTGACCAGATCGTCGACATGGTCAACATGTGCCCCAAGACGGGCAAAGTCAGCGGCCGCCAGTGGGAGAACAACGACGAGCAGTACTTTTACTTGCCCTTGGTGCACACTTGGTTGAACGGCATGGACCTGGACCTGAGCACGCTGCGCGGCGACTCGAAATCAGGTTCTACCCGCCGCGCGGTTCCATCTTCGTGGCAGCCCAGTCGGCTGTCAACGGCCAGTCCGCGCCCGCCGTGCCTTGCACCGCCAGCTTGAACGAGATCCGCTTTATCACGGGCTGCACGCAGCTGCCGAACGGGATGCGCCTGGGCAGGAGCCCACAGAAGATGGGCAAGGTCGCAAAGCAAAAATACATCGATTTCGTGCAATACACTGCCTACGCTCAGCGCGTCAAGCCCTCCGACCGCTTGGCGATTGACCTGGACCAGTTTTCCCGCCACTCCGGTGGGCTGTTTGTCTTCATCTGCAAATCAGGCGACCAGACCGCGTACAACAGCGGCGTGGACACTAACACCTACTACCCACAGTACACGTACGACAACACGGGGCGCTTGATGACCTACGACATGTTGGCTGCAAGGTACCCGACACTGTGCGGGTAGTAGGGACTTCCTTTTTGGGGCTTTCTATGCAGGATGGTTAGAGTCACTCTTCCCTCCCCAACATACTCACTGTAATCCCTGTTGGGTTGAGGGATGGAGGCGCATGGCCCTCGGGCTCAGCCATGACAGATCAATATATATATATATATATATATATATATATAATATTAATATATATATATATATATATATTTATTATTATTATTATTATTATTATTATTAGTATTATTATTATTATTATTATTATTATTATTATTATCCACCAGTATTTTCATTGAACATACCGATCCGTCTGGACCATATTTTCATTGAACATACCGGCCCGTCTGGAAGTGTTGGAACTGCCCTTGCGGGGGTGTCATTAGAGCTTATCGTCAATTCTTCGTACTCCCCTCACGGGTGAGACGATGGAGGCGCATGTGCAGAAATGCATCAGCCATTGACAGAGAAACACTATTATTATTATTATTATTATTATTATTATTATTATTATTATTATTATTATGGACACCGTGATAGCCCAGTGGTCAAGTTCTACCATCTGGGCCCTGTCGCCAGTTCGATTCCCGTCGGTGCCACCAGTATTTTCATTGAACATACCGGTCCGTCTGGAAGTGTTGGAACTGCCCGTGCGGGGGTGTCATTAGAGCCTATCGTCAATTCTTCGTACTCCCCTCACGGGTGAGACGATGGAGGCGCATGTGCAGATTTGCATCAGCCATTGACAGAGAAGCACTATTATTATTATTATTATTATTATTATTATTATTATTATTATTATTATTATTATTATTATTAGGGAGTACATAGGCCATCGGTCCTTTCCATGGGCTGATTGGTATAAAGCTCCTAGAGTAATGTTCTATGCCGTCACTTCCTTTATTCCACCGATTGGTGTGGAGACTTTCCTTATGGAATGGAGGACTGGATGCACATGGCCTTTTGGCTCAGCAATTGGCAGGAGATACACTATTATTATTATTATTATTATTATTATTATTATTATTATTATTATTATTATTATTATTATTATTATTCAGCCCAATGGCCTCAATCAAGGCGTTAAACTGTGACGCCAACTCATAACCCTTTGGTGGTAGATGCTCCGTCGCTGCAAGTACCGCGCGAGACAAGGGCTCGTCTGCCGCTTCACGGCACTGTTCCCCGCCACGCCCGATGTGGCTAATTCTGCCATGGCCGGGCTCGGCGACGACGCTAATGGCTTTTTCTTTGTGCAGGACCAAACACGAACCAACAGGCTGCGGATCCTGCACCGCAACGCGACTGTCGACACTTACGTCGACCAGGCCAGTTGAAACCTTAACAACTGCCTGGCCGGCGACGATGAAATGGACCGCAAGGACTGGGCCAAGGGCAACATCTTTCAGATTCAGCTCCAGTACCTAGGCTTCGGGGCCATCGTGTTCTCAGTCGAGAGGCAGTCGGACGGGGTGCTTGTCCCAGTGCACCGAATCCAGTACGCGGGCGCCAACACGGCGCCTTCGCTCAGCAACGCATCGTTACCGTTCAGGCTCAAGACCACCGGCGCAAATGCTCTGGTGCGCACTGCTTCGGTCGGCGTCCTGGTCGAAGGTCCCGTGAGGCAGCTGGGCCTTAATTTTGCGCGCACCAACGTTCAGACCATCGGCACGACCAAACAGAACGTGCTGGTGATTCGCAACAAGAGCCTAGTTGGCGCCCTCGCTAACAACGACATACTCTTCCCGATCCTGTTGACCGCTACGGCCGTCTCAGGCACCAAGCCCGTGTTCATCCGAGTGCTCACACGTTTGGCAGCGCGCCGACGTATTCAAACCACGACGCGACCTCATCTAATACCGAGTACTCCGCGAGCCTGGTCACTGTGTCTGGTGGCAATGCGGTGGCCGCATGCGTCGTGTCGGCCAGTGGCTCGGCGTCGGCCTCGCTGGACTTGAGCAGGCTCAATATCGCCGTCGGGCCAGGAGAAGTACTATGTACCGCGGCCAGCACTACTACCAGCACGGCAGACGTGCATATGAGCTTGAGCTGGTACGAGGACGTGTGATACAAAAAAAAAAGAAAGTTCGTCTTGTATTATTAAAAACAAAAGAGTGGAGAAGAATGAAGATCTGTTCTATTGATCCGGGGCTGAGAAATCTTGGAGTGGTAGTACTCGAGAAAAACAATAGCACCAACGCCATCTCAGTCACTTACGCCAGCGTGCTGGACATTGCCCGACAGACGGACACCGACAGCTTCAAGACCAAGTCGCTGTTTGCAACGTTGCACGCCATTGAGGAAGTGCACAACGCCGACATCGTAGTGGTCGAGGACCAAAATTTTGGGAGAACAAATACCAATCCGGACAACCTCTTGATTCAAGCGGCAGCCGGCGCAACGATGCTGGCACTCGGTGCCAAGGAGCTGCTTTTCTACCAGAGCTCATTCAAGTTCAGCTGCTTTTTTTCACTTACGCCGACTATATCTGGACGAGTTAAAGGGAAAATCAAAGTTCAGTCTAAAGTATTGGCACAAACCTCGTGGAAAGTTTTAATGTAGCTGGCGAGACTAAATGCCTCACAGAGTCAGATCATCTGAGCGATGCCTTCGGTCTGGCCATGTCCGCGCTCGTCAGAGGGACCGCACGAGGGCAGGGCGGCCAGCTGGTAGTGCGTCGCTCGCTGCCGATCCCTGTGCCGGTTGGGGTGTAGACGCGGAAGAAGGAGCAGCCGCCTTCTGTTGGTTCCATTTCGAGCTGATGTACGCCATGGGTTCCTTGTGCGCCATGGCCTTGACTTCGGGCGTGGCCATCTGGTCCTTGAAGAACTGCAAACAACGAAAGGCACGATTTCTAGCAAAAATAACGTTCCGTGACTATGTTACCTGGTTATACGCGGATGGCGCCCTGGCCTTCTTTTCCTTGGCAGGGGCGGCAGCAGCGGTGGCTTGTCCACAAGTTTGACAAGAAGACATCTCCAGTTTTGCCTTTGTCCTTTGGTTAGATAAGAGCGATAGAAGATTCTTTTTTTAATCAGTAAACTCGTTCAAAACTGTAGTGACATCCGCCAGCGGTTTGTGCAGGATCTTTTGAAATTCGTGTTCCCAGACATAGTACATCGTGAACCCCCTGGGCATCGAGTCTTGGATGGAAGCGAGGCGCAGCATCGTTTCTTTGTACAACACACTGTTGAGCCGCTTGAGCGCGCTTGAGCGCTCGTGGTGCTTTGGGTGCTCGGGCGGGTAGCCGTGCCACGCGTTGCCCAGAAACTCAACCCGGCGTTGAGCCCCTTGTCGTAGCCGTCAAGGCGGTACTTCCGTGGCCCGGGCACCTTGAACTCTCGGCCGGTCGTATCCTCCGCGCCGTCTGAAAAATGCACGTGCTGGATGTCCCAGCCGTGTTCTTCGAGCCTGTCCCAGACCTCGCAGGCCACTATGGACGCACCCGCCTTTGGCCTAGGGATAAGACCGCGCAGGAAAGCGTGGCGCGCACA
>WBZZ01002729.1:152500-157500 GCA_019918135.1 Paulinella micropora
TTCCGTCTGTTAAGGAGAGAGTGTGTTTTTGATGATATTGATAGGCTTGAGTGAGACTCCCTGGCCGCATGAATATTTCCGGTTTTTATATAGTACATATGACGGTTTCTATCAGTGCTGAATTCAGGCCGCGTGATCATCTACTAAGTTGGCACCGATGATGTTGATTCCGATTCTGGAGAAGGCAAACTGAGCCTCGGATCTGACAGTGTTTGTATAAAATCGAAATCATTCCGTAACGCTGACTGAAGTTTATGACAGTATTTTTTTTTTTTGCACACTGAATCATCGGAATTTGATATTAATATTAATAATGGAAGCCGCTCGGAACGCTTGCTTTTCGTGAAGCTGAAAAGGAGTTCGGAAACATGTAAGTAGGCGAACGTAAGTAAAAACTAGGATGACCAAAGAGAGAAAATGTCAGTCTGAGCCTCGGACTAGTTGATTGATATTTACCCGGTCATTCAAAGGACCTAACTCTGTAACACCCACGGTATACTACAGATTCGTTTTTACGCTATTGGTTTTGACGGGAATTCACTCGTGGAAGTGATTCCTTGTTATTAAATGTATTTTAAGATGAATTCTTATTACATTTCCGGTTCTGAACAATATTTCCTGTTTTAACTTGATGTATTAGGATAAAGAGTATGGGAAGGAAGCTAGGAAGCTTAAATCTCATAGTGCCTTAAATTCTATATTTTACACTTAACCGTTTACCGGAGTGGAGAAGGTTCTTAGGATGTAAGTTACACTAAAGTGTAGCACTCATATTGATTAACCTCCCTCATTAATAGCGTTGACCCGATCCTTCTGTAGCATATGTGTAACCGTTTGAAGATAAGGAAAATTGGCACGGAAATTCCGTGAAATTTGGCAGTTTTGCCCGTGACTGGGAATTTATGGCTAAATAAGGGAAATTACACTTGGTTTGTGGTATGTTTTGGCATTTGTGCAGGTTACGGACGTAACGTATCGTGTCAGTTGACCCGTGTCAAAGGGACACTCCGTTTTTAGCGGTTTTCCCCTCTGACTTGTTGTTTGGGTTCAGACTTTACTTCCCTTTCTACTTTAGAAGTGAAGGTAAGTTCTGAACCAGTTGTGTTCAACGTTATTATTAAATTCTTTTTTATTATTGAGCTCGTAAGGGTAAGACCGGATCCGGTCTTAATACATTTGGAGTCCCTATGCCTTTTTCGAAGTACATACGTTTTGGAATTTGGAACGACGCACTTTCTGGGAACAAGCACAGTCACATGATGGGTACCACCGTTTGCATTACCCACGAAAGCTGTTCAGGAATTTTCTGCCCTGTTCACTTTCAGGAAAAGGGTGCGACGTTGAAACCCAATTCAAGGCACAAATCATGGCAGCCAAGAAAAACAACAACAAGAAGCAAGCCAAAGAACTCATTGCGAAGTGGCAGGTGCCCCGTACCGAGTGTCAGCTTCTGCATCAATGTCTTAGAACACTGCCCCCTGGTGTGCATGTGGAGCTAGGACCACTGGGCACTGGTCAAGAAAAGCAAGCCTACTACTACCGTACATGCCTCACTCAACTTTGTATATGAATATATATGTATTATATATATATATATATAAATACATATATATATATATATATTAATATATATATTTATATGTGTTGTGTGTGTGTGTGTGCGTTTGTGTGTTTGTGTATAACAACGCCTGAAGCTTATCCATGCCTTTTACGAGCATGCATACCAACATGCATACAGATTCAGTAAGAATACATGATAATATTATTGTTCTGTAACATATTGCAGTCAAGTGCGCAAATGCGATGGAGAAGCCTGGATACGTTTGCCTTGGCTCTGATGGCATGGACATGACTAAGACTACATTATCACGCATCAGCAAGGATAGTTCAGGTGGGCTGGTCTACAAATGTACGGGTGTCAAGTGTCATGGAAACAAACACCCAAGCCGTCTCTTTTTCTCTTGCATGCACAAGAGTGATTCCAACCTGCATCTTCAATGTCTGATCAGAACGTTAGACGAGCATTACGTTGAGCGAAACAACAGAAGTTGGAAAAAGCTAACCAAGCCCAGCATGAGTGCGCTAATGCTGGGGAGACAAGGAGGACGCAGACAAGGAGGAGCAAAGCGAAGCAGAAAATCAAGCTTACAATGGTGGTGCTGTCGATAGCAGCCAAGACTCTGCCCTCGAGGCTAGCCGAACTTCTGACACAGAAGAAACTGAAAGCCAAACTTCTAGCAGGCAACATGCTGTCAAAGACATTCCGAAGGACGGTAAGGTCGGCGGCGCCGGAGACAGCAACAGTACTTCCCTCGACGCTGGCCAAACCTCTGACCACGACGCTCGCAAACAAGCTTCAACCCAGAACACCGATGGAAAAGATATTCCAAAGGACGCTGACTGCATGGAATCAAAGACTGCCGAGGAGGCCCGCACTCCTTTCATGCATGGTTTTCTCCAGCTGGACAACACCAGCAAGGACAACAAGAATATATCATCGTACTCACCCTCCTAGCAGCGCTGGTATGGTTTGAAGTAGGCGGTCTACAAAGTTTTGAAGTTGGATTCATGGAAGTGGGTCACACTCATCTAGACTGCGATCAGCTGTTCGCAGAATTGACCGAAATTCTTGGCAAGGAAGCGGTCGATTGCCTGCGCGATCTGCTGGAAGCGGGAGAAAAGGCAGGAGCTCGTGGTGAATGAATGTGTCGACTATGACAACTAGTTACAACACCTGCGCGCTGGAAAACTCACCAACAACAGAGAGAAAAAATGATACTACACACTGCTGATGAAAAAAACAGGCAAAGAAGCTTGGGATGGCGACGGAGTGTATATGTACTACAAACAAACTTGCGACGACGCACAATGGATGCCCGTGGGAGGACCTAAGATTTTCAAGGCGCCCAGTGGACCACTGGATTATCCTTACCTCGTGATCCCGCGGCGACCTAATCTTAAGACCCTCAGAAACCATATCGATAAACTCAAAGACCGACTTGAAATTTCTGGGCACGGAAACGAGGTAAAGATTTGTCTCACATTCCACCGCCAGTAGTAGCAGCAGCGCCAGCAGTAGCGGCACCGCCAGCAGCAGCAGCGCCAGCAGCAGCAGCAGCGCCAGCAGCAGCGCCAGCAGCAACAGCGGCGCCAGCAGCAGCAGCAGCACCAGCAGCGCCAGCAGCAGCAGCGCCAGCAGCAGCAGCAGCAGCAGTGCCAGCAGCAGTAGCAGCGCCAGCAGCAGCAGCGGCGCCAGCAGCAGCAGCAGCAGCAGCGCCAGCAGCAGCAGCAGCGCCAGCGCAATCGGAGCAACTCCTTGGAATTATGCAATCTTTGACTGTGCGCAATTTTGCCAAAACACTGTCGCACCACTTGGCTCAAGTCCAGGAAAGCCTGCAGGGAGCTGGTAGTAAGGAGCAGAGGATAGTTGAGAAGGAAGGCTCGCAAGGAACAGCACTCCAAGGGTCTCCTGCAAGGCCTAGCACGTGGAAATGCTGGCAGTATGATCTCAAAGAAGAGGAGCGCCAGCAGGCGAACAGCTGCAGTGAATGTATCAGTTAAGCGCAGAAGCAAGCAGATATCGTCATTTCGCAGAAGCACGACACGAAAGAGACACGAGCACGAAAGGCCATGCTCAGGAAGGATTTAGAGAACGAAATGAAGCAGCACCACGCCAGCAACTGCAGTAAACCTCCGTCCCAAGTGGCTGCGCTGCCTCCTTTGTCATTGACGAAATTGTCGAAAAGTCCCACGATCCCGCCTTCCAATGCTCGGATGCAGTTCAACGTCGCGCAAGAGTACAAGAAGAAAAAAACGAAACAAGTCATGCTGACCAGCCTGCTTCTGAAGTCCAGGAACACGAGGCGGAATTCTGGCCGTTTAGTCAAGAGGCGCAAGATTTACAACAATCGTCTGTACGTTCAGGTGCGATTTCAAAAAGCAAGGAGAACCTGGAAGGCAAAATTTGGGCTCGCGACGATGACGACTATGGACATCACAGCAAGATCAAGAAGGGATCGTATTGCGTCTTGTATCACAGAAGGGATGGAACCCACTCTGCGCAGCAGGATCCTCTTGCTCCTGAACACCCGATGTCTTTGTGTAAAATTTTGAAGCTCACTAACCTAAATGTCCAAGTCGAGTGGTTGATCGAAGCACGCGACCCCAGCAAAAGAGAACCAGCTCCAATGCTACAAGGCCAGTACACGCAGTATTCAAAGATTTACAGCAAACATGCTTGGGAGGCTAGGGCCAAGAAAGCACAACAACTTTCTACTCAGCAGCGGAAGGGAGAAGAAAAGGCATCCACGAAAAAACTAGCAGACGATGTCGCCAGACAACCCATAAACAAACGAAACCAACCGGTAAGAAAGCAGCCGCAACGAGCAGCACACGACAGGAAAAGTCAAGTGGCTGCCGGGGACAAGCGAGGACGAGCTGTCATCACACCGCAGAAGGAAATCCCCAACAAACCCGAAAAAAGAAAGTCCGACTGCCAACGGCGAAGGGCAATAAAGATACGGCTCGAACGCTGGACCTTGAAGCGGGCGGGGGGGGGGGGGGGGGGGATTCTGGCGGATCTGACTCTACGGAAGATGCCGCTGAGGAGTCCGCTGACAGCAGAAACAAAGACCCAGACTTTGAGCCCAGTACTGGGGACGAGGATGACAGTGGATCTGGGGACGACAGCTCCGCGCAAGACTCTCAAGGAGAGACAAAGGCAATCCTTGCCTGGAGTGGTGGCAAGACTGGCAATCCAGAGACAGCGGAAAGTGTTCTCGGCCAAAAAACATGCAAAGAAAAATTCATGAAAAAATCCGTTAGCAGCGCCAGCAGCAGCAGCGGCAGCGCCAGCAGCAGCAGCGCGTAGTGGCACCAGCAGCATTGCCAACGCTTGAAATTTTTTTTGCATCAGATAGGCACTTTGGAAATTTGTATTATTGATTAAAAGAAAAAAACGTGTATCCCGGGCACCCCTTGTTTTACGTAGTTGGGGTGCC
>WBZZ01002729.1:160000-165000 GCA_019918135.1 Paulinella micropora
TATTTTTCTTCTTCGTGACTTCACCAGCAGCAGCGCTAGAAAAGCGGCTGCAAAAACGGCGTCAGCGGTGTGAATCTCTCCTGCTAACTTGAACGGCGCCTGCAGCAGCAGCGCCAGCAGTAGCAACGCCAGCAGCAGCAGCGCCAGCAGCAGCAGCAGCAGCAGCAGCGCCAGCAGCAGCAGCGCCACAGGTTGTAACCAAGCCTGGTCACAGCATGAACGCGCTAGGGTGGGTTTGCAATTGGTGACGAAAATCTCTAAAATAACCAAAAATCACACTGACGTGCTTGGCCATTGCACTGAGGATTGCGTTGAAGGAGGAATGGTACATATATATGCCACATTGCATGGTGAAGAGGATGGCATGGAAGGTGGCGTAACATTTTTCAAGAAAATTTACTCTGCTGATGAAATCAAGGCGGGTGAGGGTCCCGTGCATTATTTTGGTGATACCAACAACAACAGGATGGAAAAGCTTGCGCAAGGAACAGAAACGTTACTTCAGGGGGGACGATCTGATGAATTGTGGGCACTGGCAGTGCTAGTTGAAGTTATCTTGAACAATACACCTGAGAAATCGGCGTGCAATCTTCTGCTTTTCCCGCGCTTCAGGAAAGCGTGGATGGCTGAATTAAGAGCCCTGGCTCCTCCGGGCAGCAACATGACCTTTAGCTTCGGTTTCGGCAGCGGCCCTTGGCAAAAGCGGTAGTGGCGGCAGCGACTGCGTCTTTGGCGGCGGCGGCGGTGACAGCAGCAGCAGCGCTAGCAACAGCAACATCATTACCCGCCACCACCAGCAGCAACATCCAACACGACTTGCAGCAACGCGGCTTTCATAGCACCAGCATACTATTAGTGGCACCAGCGCATAATGGCACCAGCGGCTTTGGTAGCACCAGCGCGTAGTGGCACCAGCGCTTAGTGACACCAGCGCTAGCACCAGCGCGTAGTGGCACCAGCAGCATTGCCAACGCTTGAAATTTTTTTTCATCAAATAGAAACTTGGAAATTTGTATTATTAATTTAAAAAAAAACTTGTATCCCGGGCACCCCTTGTTTTACGTAGTTAGGGTGCCCAAACTGAGGGGGAGATTCGTAAATCCACCCATACGGAGTGGTATTGCCTAGTATTAGAGCTGTTGAAAGTTGATTTGTTCGATTCTCCTGAACGATGATCTGCACTGATTTAGTTGTTTATCTGTATTGTTTCTCTGTGTTCCTAAAAGGTGGACTGCACTAGCATCATTGAACCTGGCACCCAACGTAAAACACCACTGTCAACACCACCACCACTCCCAACATAGCAATCGCCACCTTGACCACAGCCACCACCGACGCTGCCAGGACCCCCAACACCACCAACACTACCACCGTGGCAACAATATTACCATGATCTTGTTTGTGGTCGCAAATACAAGCTGATTGTACTTGTGCAGGCAACTTGAGACATTTTCCCCATGAAGGTGGCAAAGGTGAGAGGTTGCAGTTGCAACTGCAGCTGCTGTTGCTTGCACGGCGATGTTGCACTTCGAAGGAAAGAGCCTCAACAAAAAACCCAGCAGCGGGCAACAGTTGCACCAACAGCCCCAGCGTCACCACCACCACCGTCACCAGCGTCACCACCAGCACGACCGCGACCAGACCATGCAGAGTTCAAGGTGGGATTGCGCATACTCTTTCGTTGGCTAGTAGTGTTTTCCCTTACCGTCGCTGTGTGCCTTTTGCGTACAGGTGCGGGTAAAGGTAGGAACAAAGAAGGGAGCCACGAAGGGAGTACCGCTGAAAAAGAAGTGTTCGGGTCTTACTAAAAAAGGCGAACCATGCAAGCGATTCTGGCGTATACGTACCCATACCAGTGAATCCTGGTGGTGTTTCCAACATGTAAACCAGCGAGACGCGTCACCAGCAGCACCATCGGTAGTAGGAACCAAGAAGGCAGCCATGAAGGGAGTACCGCTGAAAAAGAAGTGTCCGGGTCTTACCAAAAAAGGCGAACCATGCAAGAGATTCTGGCGGAACCGTGCCCATACCCATACCAGTGAATCCTGGTGGTGTTTCCAACATGTTCACCAGCGCGACACAGCACCATCGGCAACACCAGCAGCGGGAGTCAGGCCGCCTGCGCCAAGAGCGCGTAGTGGCACCAGCGCGTAGCGGCAACAGCGCCACAATCATGGCGAAAGCGCCAGCGCATAGTGGCACCAGCACGTAGCCAGGGACATATTTACCATTGAAGAAAAGATACGTTGATAAATATTAATATCAATAAAACTGACTGCCGTGCATACCGGGCTGCCATATATGTGGCAAGCCCCGATGTGAAACGGGACTTCTTTATAATTAATTGTGGATGTGAATTGCATTTGCCTGACCTATTTCTATAATCATTTCTAAACTGCAGTTTATGGGGGGGGCACCAATGTACAGTTCAGTTGGGTGTCACCGGAAACGGTGGGGAAGGAGCAGTTTCCCTGCAGTGTCAGAAATAGATTTTTTGCAAGTTGTTTCTTTCTAGTTTCTACCTTGCATTCAGAGCTGCTTTGGGGATCTAGCTAGCAAATTAAAAATGCACGGGAGTTTTGCTATTGCACTTGAAGCCTAACGCAACAGTATAACACGGGGTTGTATTAGCAGCAGAATTCATTACTCCTGAAAGGTGCACTAGTCCGAGCTGGTTGTATTGTTGTGTGCGCTTGCTTGTCTGCACGTACGTATACATTCTCAAATTGCATTCTACTTGGTAGATTATGGCCGCTCGCAACGGCAAAGATGACGCAAGTGTTCCACTGGCAGGGAAAAGCTCAGCCAGCAGCGGCCGCTTCAGCGTGGCAAGCAGTACCGGCTCCAGCAATTATACTAGTATGCAACATGATGCACCAGCAGCACCAGCAGCACCGGCAGCAGCAGCACCAGCAGCACCGGCAGCAGCAGCACGAGCAGCACCGGCAGCAGCAGCCTCGCCACCAGCGACTCCAGTAGCAGCACCAGCGCAGCGACAACAGCACCGGCGACAGCACCAGCACCAGCACCAGCACCAGCAGCACTACCAGCAGGCAATGAGGAAGATGATGCAGCACCAGCAGCAGAATCATCAGTCCCTCCAGCTCGCAATGAGGAAGATGATGCAAATTGCATGCAATGTGCGAGCGTAACGGTGGAAGGAATTCGCTGCAAACGCTCTATAGAGAGGAAAAACATGAAATGCTCACAATTAGTCTGGCTTTGTTTCCAGCATGCTGTAAAATGCAGCAACTGACGCTGTATGGGCGTGTTTAACGACCCCAACTGGGTGTTCTGCCCGGAATGCGCGTCCCCGAAACCGCAATACGTCATCTGCTGCCATCGTGGAGGGCACCTGAAAGGCAGACGCACTCCGCCGCCGTCCTCCAAACGACGAAAGACAGCAGCAAAAACAGTGGCATCAACAGCGGCAGCAGCAGAAGCAGTGGCAACAACAGCAGCAGTAGAGGCTGCACCACATGTACAAAGTACTGAATACGGAGAAGAGGATCTTGCCAACATCCAGATTTTACGGCGCATGCACATCCAGATTTTACGGCCTTTATCCTTGGCTTTTTGGGATGCTCAATTTTACGCTTGGAAGGCAGCTGATAAAGCGGAAGAAAAAGCCAGAGCGGCAGCCGCGACAGCTTCGCCAGCAGCAGCGTCACAAGCAGCAGGAGCACCGGTAGTTACCAAACTCATTTTCGCAGCTGTCTTTGCGTCCTTGCATGTACTGTGCAGTTCTACTTTGTCTGCAGGGCACAGTCGGATGGCCAATCAAATGTGATCGATGGGTTGTCCGTAACAATGTTAAATGTACCGGTTATTTTGAGGAATTCAGCAGAGGGTTTTTCAAGTCGTGTGGAGTGCCAAGACGACCCCCTACACTGTTCCTCAACGGTGCTCCCGGCCAGGCTGCCTCGGTATCTTTTTCATGGGCCTCAAACATGATCGCGGGCCAAGTTATGCATGCAACACGTGCTTTAAATCACCGACGGAGGACCACAACTTTGCACCACGCAATTACCTTTCAGAAGCATGCTGCACGTGCACTACCACCAGCAGGAGTAGCAGCTTCAGCTCCACCAGCAGCAGCAGCAGCAGCAGCTCCAGCAGTAGCTGCTTCAGCTCCACCGGCAGTAGCAGCAGCACCACCAGCAGCAGCACCAACAGCACCAGCAGAGGCAGCTCTACGGGCAGCACCCCCACCACCGGCAGCACCATCACCGACAGCAGTGCAGGTTGCACCTGCTGCGAGAACTGCCAGATCTTTTGTATGACTTGCTGGAAAACAAAAAAAACCGATGGAAGAAGAAGGAAGAAGAAAGGGAAGAAGAAATGTAAACCCTCCTCAGCCAGGCTGTTGTCGTTCTCTGCCTTACAAAGGCCGCTGCCACGCTGTGCCATACAGCTATGGTGCTGTTCCTTGCTGTTTTTTGTTTTCTGCCTCGCCGTGCTTTGCTATGCCGAGCTTTCTGCTTCTCTCCCGGACTCCAGATTTAGATATTACTTTTTTCCATACCTCGGATGCGTACTGCTGCTGTTTAGCAGCGGAAGCTTGGCCTCAAGCACCTCAGAAAAGCGGCCCTGCCACGGAGGGAGTGGAGTGGCCAACGTTAGTGACGCCGGCGAAGGTACTGGAGTGCAAAGACATCGGCTGGTATGTACGGCTGGACCTGTTCTACTACTACTTTGAATTGCGGACTGCAGCGACTACATGAAAAGCGTAGTGTATCCAGGGTTGTGTTGGGAAGGGTATGACCTTTGACAACACCTTCTGCGGTGCCAACATCGGCATCATGATCAGGAGTAATGACAACACCAGTAGCAGTGGCGGCAGCAGACGCGACAGTAGCAGCTGCGGCAGTTCCACACACGACCGGCGATAGCACCGCCAGCAGCAGCATCACCAGCAGGACCTGTATCAGCACCAGCAGCAGCACCAGCAGCAGCACGCCAGATGCGTTTGAAAAGTATTGCTCATTAAAATTACCTGG
>WBZZ01002729.1:190000-207500 GCA_019918135.1 Paulinella micropora
TGCGAAGCCGTCTAAAGCCTTTCATAATGCTATATTGTTATTATTTAGTAAAACAACAACAGAAGACGAAGCACTGAAAGCAATGAAAATTATTTATCCTAAATACGCTATTATTTACCCGAACACGACTTCAAGAAGGCAGAGATTAAGCGAAGTAAGAACGAGGGCAATAAAACCAAACCAGAGCAAAAAAGTATATGAGATGTCTAAATTAGATAAATATTTCAATATCAATGAAGATGAACGAATAAAAATTGTTGAGGGGTATAAAAAGGATGTCAAAGCAAAAAACGAGCAAAAAATACAGATTGATGTGCGGGAGGTGATGGCGAAAATGAACGAGATGATTTTAAGCGATGACCCATACTTAAAACTCTTAGCCCTAATGATAGCAACGGGAGCCCGTCCAGTTGAGATATTTGCGAAAAATACATATGAATTAATACCCGATAAACCTTCATGGTTGAGAATAAACAACTTAGCAAAGAAACGAGAGGGGCAGAAAAAGAATTGGACAGAAAGACCTGTAATTCTATTTACTCCCGAATTTACAATGGAGAAAATTGAAGCAATAAGAAACCACTTTAAGAAAAAGGGAGCGGTTGTAATCAACAAAGAGGGACAATTAGACAAACAGAAAAACAATGAACTAAATAAGCGGATAATAAAAATTTTCCCGTGGCTTGCTGATTACACACAGAGGAGCAGTATGTTAAGAAAATTATACGCGAGTTTATCATACACGAATTTCGCAGACCCGAGAACAACAAATTTCAACACGTGGGTAAGTAATGTATTAGGACACGGCGACCTTTTAACGAGTTTTTCGTATTCATGGGTAAATGTGGCAGACCCGCGGGAGATGATGGAGGAGGGGTTAAAAACTGAACTAGAAGAACTACGAAAGAAAATAGATTTATGTTTAAATATCAAAGGGGCAGAGAGTGAAGACATAGAGGACAACACGACAGAAAGTAAATATAAGGCCTTAGGTAAAAAAGCAAGCCGTGGGGATAAAAACGAATTACTTAATAAAATTTACAACGATTACGGGGGCAAGATAACGAATACGAAACTGAGGCAAATTAGTGGTATAGGTGCTATTATCGTAAATGAGTTTATCAAAGCAAAAAAGGGACAGACAGAGGCAAACACAGAGGCAAAGCAGACAGAGACGAAGCAGACAGAGACGAAGCAGACGACAATGGCAAACGAGCCCGCGGGTTATAAATTAGTTGATAATAACGGGGTAAGCCAACCATTAAGAAAAAGCGCGAGACTTAAAAATAAAGTAAATAAATAAAATCTCTTTGAAAGTGTGGCGGGGTTTCCCCCTTTTTTTGGTTTTTTTGTTTCTAAATTAATAATAACAATGTGCTTAAAGCACAGATTACATGTCAGACGAAGACGGGGCGGAGACGTCCATTAGAGCAGACGCGGTATTCTGGTTCATCTTTGACATGACACGGGCGAGAGCCTCATTAAACTCAACACCCGTATTAATTAAAGAAATAACTCTTTTATATTGAGGCTGTTTGAAGTTTTCTATTTTCCTGTGGTCTCCCCGTGCTACCCAGTTTTTAAAGAGGTTTAATTGAGCGGTGTAATGTTCCTGTCGCTGGGTCAAAGCCTTAGAAATATTAATGTCTTCGTTAATTTCGGTAGCATCTTTAAGAGCCTTTTTAAAGGCGGTTAGTTCTTGTTCTTTTTTAGTTTTTTGGTTTTGTAAAGAGGCTATTTTATGATTAAAGGCTTTAATGTCTCCTTCGGCTTTTTCAATCCCCGCTTTTATCTCGTCAATGTCCGTCATGCGCCTACGTCGCTTAATCCGCCGTTCCACGTCCTTGTCAGTTTCGGGGGCATTCCGCGGTATAAGGGTTCTGCTGTCGGCCATCTGGTCTGCTTTTGTCTCTGAGACTGCGGGACGACGGGAGCAAAAGGGCGACGGGAGCAAAAAAGTAAAAAAACTGGTGGCGCGGTAAAAGCGCTAACGATTTATTTTATTTTGTGGTAGTGGTGGCGGTTATCATATCGTCAATAACGGGCTTTATGTCATCCATGTAGGAGTATAAAACGCGCTCGTATTCTTCATACATAACTTTATATTTTTCTGTTGTGTTCGGTAGTTGCTTTAAATTATCTTTTACCTTAATTAATTGGGCGTATGTGTCGGGGTGTGTTGCTGTTAAGTAATTGTTAATTTGAGAAATATTCTGTAATGTTTCCTGTGGGGTTGCTGGGGTTGTTATAATTTCGTTTAAGTATTCGTTAAGCCTTTTTCTAAATGTTAAAGTGTCATGGTGTGTGTGATTACGTGAGGCATGAATTACTAAACCAATTTTAGATTTAAGGACGGCGTCGCATACGGGGCATTTTGACATATTATAATTCTATAATATATTCTTTTAAGCACGATTTACCACAAAAATTATCTATCATATGAAGCAAGCCCGTATCATATATATAATGAATATCTTCATCAGTGAATATTAGAGACATCCCGCAATTAACACATAAGTCTGTATTATCATAAACGATATCGCCATATACAAAGTCTTTGATATAGGCTTGTAAGTCCAACGGCAATTTAGCAACGATATCGGCCATTTATCGGGACGCGGTCGGGGGCGGGCGGTTGCTTAATTATCCCGTGGGCATATTCTTATTTCTTTTTTTCTTATTTTCTTTTTTTGAGAGAGAGAAAAAAAGTATATAATATCTACGTAAAAAAGAAATGAGAGAAAAAAAAGCCAATATACCTCGGCGGTTGAATGAAGGAGATTAAAAAATGCCAAAAGCAAAAACCGCCAAATAAAAAGGAAGCAACAAAACATAAAAAAGAAGCAAAAAAAGGGCTGGCAAAAAATGGTGCTATAGTCCCAAATCCTGCCCAATTCTCAAGAAGTTAATTTATAGAAAAACAAAATTCTAGAAAAAAAGTCTTTAAGAAACGGGCAAAAAATGGTGCTATAGTCCCAAATCCTGCCCGCCCTTTTTCGCAACATTTAAGCCATTTTAAGCCCTCGTATTAATCGGCACTTTCTCAATAAGACAAAAAAAATTCATATTTCTTCAACTCGCGGGGCTGTGTTGGTCTATTTTATAAATCGTTAAGGTTGTATGTTCGCTTTTTATACCCCATAATGACATTTCTAAATTTTCGTTGTCTGCCATCAATAAGCGGTTTGTATTCTTCTTTACAATACCCCCGCAAATTGGCGTGGTTCTTAATTTTATCGGTAATAAATTTATTGTTTTGTAATCGTCGCTCTCTCTTTGTTAAATTCGCGTATAAATCGCCGTGTTTATATTCGGCGCATACGTCTTGAATTTGTATAAAGTCTTTTGTCTCGCCTTTCTCATATACCTCATTAAACCACATCATGAAATCGTCGCAGTTTCTTAAATAGTAAGCACTAGCACGCAATACCCGCTCGGGTGTGTTATTTAGTTTATACCCGTTATTAATAAATACTTTGAATAAGTCCGTTAAAATATGAAATAATGGCAATTTATAATCTTTGATAAATTCGGCACTCTCATAATACGGGTCTGCTTCATATATATTCGTTAAGTCCTCCATATCCGCCATTTGTTGCCGTGTCTTGAATAAAGTTGGAAACTCAATCACTTCTAACCTTCTTACGCAACCGCCGTCTAAGTGGTCAACGATTGGAATGTCGTTCGCTAAACAAAACATGGTATTAACATTTCTTTTTTCGGCCGTCTTCTCATAAAGCCCTCGGGCTGTTATGTTGTCTGTGCCCGTTAGTGATTTAATTGAAGCCCCTATTAAGTTATTTTTCGCGCACGGCTCAACAAACACACACGCCCGTTTGTTGTGTAAATTTGCTAAGCCTTGATTTAATTCATCTTTCTTCGGCTTCTCAGTGATAATACCTATATGTGCGTTAATGTAATATTCGCCCAACATCCCACGATATAATTTCGTCATCAAAGTATCCTTACCATTACCACCCGCGCCAGTTAGTATAAAGAATTTTTGTATTTGTTGCCCATATAGCCCCGTCGCCATCGCTTGAAGCAGATAATCGCGCACATCGTCATACGGCATTACTTTATTCAAGAATTCGTTTAATTTTGTTTGTTTATTGGTATCGCGGGGTTCATAATTATAGCCCACGCTCATAGAAACATAATCATCGGGCTTACCATTACGAAATTCACTTTTTACAAGGTCATATACGCCATTATTAAATCCTACTAAATTTGAATTAATATCAAACGGACATTTTTTAACCGCATATTTTGCTTTTAAGCATTTCACGATACCACCGCGCGTGCTATAATTTCTTAATTTAATTATCATTTGCTTCTGTTTTTTTCTGTTTAAATTGTAATATTTGCCTATGTCTTTCTGTTTGTCTTCATCAGTCTCTTTCATAAGTTCTTCACGCAAAATTCTAATAAGATTATCGGTAAATATCATCAATTCATTAAATACGACTGAGCCTAGAAAGTTATGAAATATGTCGTCGTCTCCCGCGTCCCATAAGTGCGCGTTTGGTGGAAACTCATATACCGCATTATTAAAGCAGATAAACCTATTTTCATATTTCGCGTAGATAAATTCAGCGTAATCATCGTCATTGCCATCCATAAAGGCTTTTGCTTTTTCGTGGTCATAATTGCTATTGTCAGTTGCTTTGGCTTCGGCTACTGGTTCGGCTACAGGTTCGGCTTTGGCTTCGGCCACGGCTACGGCTACAGGTTCGGCTTTGGCTTCGGCCACGGCTACGGCTACTGGTTCGGCCTCGGCTACGGCTTTGGCCTCGGCTTCTTTGGTTTTCTTGATTAGTTTTTCAAGATAATCAACGGCTTTATATGGTTGCCTCTTGTGTTCATACCCGTTTTCTTTAGCCCAGTAAATCAGTGAGCCGTATTTCAATAATCCCTTTGTGCCAGCGTTCCACATTTCAATAATGTCGTCATCGCCAGTAAATTTGTCGCTCTGTTTTGAAAATTCAATAGCCAACGATAAACCCACATCTTTATTGATTGTTTCGTGTTTCAAAGCCTCGCAGGCCTCCGCAGTCCAACGAATTGCCCAAAGCACTTTTTGCCAATCAGTGTAATTATCAGCCATAATAGCGGGTATCCATTTCACAACCTCCTTTAATTCGTCAGCGGTCGCGGGTAAATCTTTCAATATGATACCAGAAAAATCAAAGCAATCGCCGTCAGTAATTTTGTTGTTGGTCGGTGGTATGTCTAACACTTCAAAGACTGCCTCATTCTCATTCCCGCCGTTAGAGATTATCATGACACACGGCGCCCCGTATATCATCCGTATTAGCCACTGCGGGGGATTAATCGGCGGGTATTTGTCGGGTCGCATTTTCCACTCATACATTTTGCCAGACTTATGAATTGAAGGCGGTAATGTTATTTTTCCCCAATCGTTTTTCAAATCCCAGTCCAATTTGAATTCGCTATCATCCCCCGTCAATCGCATCGTTGGAAATTGTATCATATTCTTGACATTGGATAAATACGGCAGAAAGATATGATAACCGCCCCCGCCAGTTATCGCGCGCGGGGCTAGTTTGATAAATGTTTTTGTTTCTTCGTCCGTTTTGCTAAAAAAGCCCAACATCGCTTTGAAAATTTCAACAGAAGTAAATTTGAAGCCTTTGACGGGTTTGTTATCAATATCTAACACGGAGACATTTGAAAATACACCAGTTCGCATCGCAATGTTTTCGCCTTGCTTAAATTTCCACGGCTTGTTGAAGTCCGCGTCATATTTACGGCCAATCTTGCCCATCGGTATCCCCGTCGGTTTCCCCTTGGTCATCACGATTTTCTCTCGCACAATTGAATAATTAAGAGTGTCATAAATTTCCGCATATTCTCTCACTTTTTCATAATGGTGCGGTTCGTGTTCCCACGGGTTCGCGTCGCTCGTTGCTTTGAATTCATAGACGGCGGGCGTCGTGGCCGTGGTGGTTCCCGTGGTCGTGGTCGTGGTCGTTGTTGTGGTCTCGCTCATGTCTTCAACCCCTATTATATTGTTCGGCATCTCTTTAATATATAATTCACATACCCTTAACAGACTTGAAGGCTCGGGCATGACAACTTTGACATTGTCGGCGCGCGGTGTATCAACGGATAACATTTGAATGTTATATATTTTCAAACATATTTTTTCAAAAAAAATTAAATAAATATTAATAAAATAATAAATATTTTTATTAAACTTTTTATATACCATATAATATAATATGAGTATCAGAGGACGCAAACCAACCGCGCCAAGTATTCAACCGCCCAGCCAGACGATAAGAAACCCAGACGGCACAACAACCTATATTCGCTATTATCCAAAGGCATTAAAAAACGGCAACATCGTTTATAACAAATATGTTCAAACTCTCAAACACGCACCGCCACAACAAAAGACCACACAACAAAAAATAAAGGGTAAAATGGTCAAAGAGATAAAGCCCGCGTTGCTAAATTACACCCTTGACGAAATCAACAAGATAAAGCCACTATTGGAGAATAAAAGCATTTTACAATTTGTCAGTTAATCATGAATAATAATTTCGTTTTTTTTTCACCAATCAGATACGTTTCATCGGCGGTTATTCACCAAAGCGTGATATAAACCATCAAGGGTTTCGCTGTAATATTCTCCAATCTCTAACGAGTTAGAGATATCGTTATCAACCATAGTCTTTTTAATACGCATCAACACCTCGCACATATTCCCTAAATGTTCTATTTGTGGTATTCTCATTTCAATAAGTCGCATATCTCTTAATCTATCTCTAATACGCACGTTATTATTAAAACCGCGCATCAGTTTAACATCAAGTTCAACGGCTTTGAAGTTCGCTCGCGTCCATCGCTTACGCGTCCCCGTGTATTCACAGATTAATTTAATCACGTCCTCGGGCAAGCGTGTTTCTCGCATCAGATAGATATACGCCATCTTTATATAAAGGGGGTTCTCATTCCTTTAATACATAATTCACATACCCTTAACGGGCTATAAGAAAAAAATTAAATCGCGGGTTGCTGTTGCGGGTTGTTCGCGGGTTGCTCGCGGGTTGCGGGCTTAGCCACAAATTAAATTATTTCTTCTTTTTATGACGTCCATTCTTTTGCTTATGTCGATTACGTTGTCCATTAGCCATGGATAACCTCTTTTATGGTAGCCTTCGGCCATATCAATAATATTTTTTACCTCTTTGTAATCGTCTATGTTCCCTGTTTCTTTAAGTTGGTTTAAAGTGATATATAAGCCATTAATAAGGTTTTTATTGTTCATCAACTTCAACTCATGAAACGGGTGAATTGCTGGCAAATCCATCGGCTTCAAAATCAGGGCTATCAATAATGATATTGTTAATTTTTGCTTGAATATACAAATATAACGTATCCAAATATATCAATAATTTCGTGCCGTCTTCGTCTTCAATCGTTTGAATTATTTGATTGAATTTCTTGTTTATCTCAGACGACATAGACTGCCCTATATAGACGGCCTTATATAGAATGTCTTATATATTTTTATAAATTTTTTATTTGTTTTTTAAGTTTGCTTAATTTGTCATTTATTGCTGTAATTTCTTCTTTGTTGTTGCTTCTGTAATTTTGAAGGTTCATAATTTGGCATTGTAAATAAGCCACAAATTCACATATTTGGTCTGTATTTATAATATAATTTTCATATCGTTTATCCTGCCGTTTTTTTAATTTATCACATTGTGATTTGAGTTCGTTAAATTCGTTGCTCTTTAATAATAATTCATTTAAATTGAATTCTGTGGTATCGTGTCTTATAAGTGGCTTCGGTTCAAACCCGTCGCCCGCTTGTTGTGTCTGTTGCCGTGTTTTCCTGTTGTGATAATAACGGCGGGCTATTGCTCGTCTTCTTTCTTTTGGTATATTGGCCATATAACTACGACATTTCTCACATAACTTATAGCCCATAAAGGGCGGACGTCTCTTACACCTTGAGCATTTTTCACATACTTCGTCATACATTTTTATGATACTCCTATATATAAGGCGCAATGATTGAGTTGTTAATTATATGTATTGTTATCGTCCTTGTCATAAACCTTATGAGATAAAAAAAAATAATCTCCTTCTAACTTATAAAGCCTGTTTAAATATCTCACGTATTAATTTTGAAGGTATCTTATACCGCTCAGATTGTGGTATATCCACAACTTTTATATGAGCATATTTGCCGTATGAGTGCGGGTTGCTTGGCGTACATACTGGTTTCAACTCTAAATCAAAATTATTGAAAAAATCTGTCGGTTTGTTGCGGGTATCACCATAACGACAATATGAAGTTGTGGCCACTGGTAATTTCTTCATAAACGGCATTAACCGCATCATTGCTCGCGGGTTTTCAATGACGAATTTTAGATTTTTGTTTTTGCCCTTGAAATACGCTATTATTTCCAATGTCTTTTTTAATATTCTCACGCCCTTGCGTCCTTCTTCGTTTAATGAGGCCATCGTTTTTGTGTCTCGCGCGGGGTCGTCATGTAAATTTACCATCCATGTGAAAGTATTACACGGAGGGCTCGCCCATATAAAATCGGGCGTTGGTAATTTCTTATAATCAAGGTCTAATATATCGGCTACAATGTCGGGGTTAAATTTTTCTTCAATATCCACAGATATGACCTTATAACCAAGACGTTTGGCCACCTTACCAATAGAACCGGTGCCTTTGAATAATTCAAAAACCAACACCATTTATATTATATATTTTTTATTCCGTTGTTTCATGCTTTAATTTCCGCCTGTAAGATTTCATATATTCGCGGTTATAATTGCGGTTGTATTCTTTATATTTTTCATAGTGGTTTGTTTTAGCACGCCATTCTTTTATATATTCACGACAATGAACGCATTTATTAATTTCTTTTTTGTCCTTCATAAATTCATTAATTGGTTTAATAATTCTACAATTATTACAAATCTTCATATTTTCTGGTATCGGGGCGGTTAATAGTCTTTTAACAGAGTTGTCCTTTATTCTTCTACAATCAGCGCACGCACGAACCCGTTGCCCGCGTTTTCCAACAAACTCATTTTCCAGTTTGCTATGGTTGCCGTAAATACACTTAATCAATTGTGTATCCATGTTATGAGTATATTATAGCACATATCTTTAATATATATTTTAAAGAAATGAGTATTTATATAGTATAATATAGGATGTGTGATTGTGGGAGCAGTTGTATCTACAACGACGCCGACTTGTATGAGAAATTTTACAGGTCAACGTATGACAAATATATTGTGCGCGATGATGGTAAAATACACGATATAAAAGGGGGCTATGAGGTTATTATTCATAAAATACCCGCTATGACTACAATACGCGAGGGGACAAAATGCGGTTTATTATTAAGGGGTTTGTTGTTAGAAATATCACTAAAAATGACAATGAAATATAATGTGGATATAAAAAACGTTGTTTCTAAAAATGACGTAGTAATGAAAAAGTTTATAACAAAAACGAAATCATTACACCGAAGTTTGGTTGAAAATGCTAAAACACAGACTAAAATGACAAAGACAATAATGAAGTATAAAGACAACGAAAAACATTTGAAATATAAAATTAAGGATTTACGGCGGGAAAATAAACGGCTAATTTATCTATTATCTATGAAGGATGTTGAAGGTGAAATCATTGAACCCGTTAAGACCACCATGGTTATTGAAAGCGATACGTGCGAGGCCACCGACGACACCGCGAGCGATACAACAGAGATATTAGACGATGATATATTATCAAAATATGAACGAGTAAAAGACTTTATGAACCGCCAAAATATGCCATTAAATCAATTATTGAAAGACAGATGCGACAGATATGAACTGATTGAGAAATATGTGAAATTAAAATACAATCGTATTAAGACAGCACACCCCGAAGTATTGAAGCCAATCAATAATGTTGATGAATTTGCTGAAATATTATTAAATGCGTAATATACCAACAAATGAAAGTTATATACGCGGGAGAAATAGCGAAAATTCTTTGTTTGAACGAGCACGAAAAAAAATATATCTATGAATTTGCTAAACGAGAATTTCCACATTTAGAAACAACGAAAATAAAGATAAAAAAAAGAAAATTGCCACATATGCCGAAAGTCCATACAATAAAAAATGAAATGTATGTTAAATTAAAGAACCACGGCGACCATTTGAGCAACGGGTTAAAAAACGAAGCAATCGTTATCAATTATTTAAGCGAAACATACAAGATATCAAGTTTTCAAAAGTCTTATAGGAAACCAATGAATGAAAAATATTGTATATATGGAATAATTGATGGGATTATTGATTTTGATACATTTAAATCAATTTTGGAGATAAAAATTAGGAGCAATAAAAAATATGGTATTAAGATATGGGAACATATCCAATTACAAATTTATATGTATTTATCTAAATTGACGACGTGTGTGTTTTGTGAGGTAGTTAATGGACATATTGATTTATATTGCGTTGAATACGATAAGGCGCTGGTGTTATGGATATTAAAAGAGGTTGATGACACTTTCAACGAACTGGGCGAATGATGGTATAAGGGTTTATATTATCTAATATTTCATTTGTAATAGAGGGCGTAATGTTAGGCGGGTTTGCCCTTATTAGATGCGTTATTAAACACTTAAGACTACAAAAGCCGACATTATCAACAACAATATGAATGTTTGAACGCTTACAATAGACACACGATGACATACAATAGAGATATATAAAAAAACGAATTATTTTTTTCTCATATATAATTATTCAAAGATAGGAGAATTATATATTAAAGGATATGAGACGAGGTATGTATAGGAGATGCCAAGACCAAACAGAAAACCGCGAATTAAACGAAATAAACGAAAGCCACAAAACAGATACAATAAACAATATAAATACCTTAAAAAATATGAATACGCCGATAACTACAAAAAGCCAAACATATTACATGAGGCTTATGACCACTTAGCGCCCGATGTTATGAATATCGTGAAAGAATATGTAAATTTGGTTTATTGTAATCATTGCGAAGATATCACGGGATGCCAACAAGGTTTTCGTGCGTATGTTGATATAAAAAGAAATACGTTAGGCTACGAATTATTGAACCCGAGATGGGAACCACATGATAAATATTCGTGTTGCTCATTTACGTTTCCATATAAGCGATATAATGAATTTGACAGATTTGACTTATACACCAACCATACCCGAACAGCGTGGGCTACTTTAAATGAAATAATGAACAACGACCCTGTTATTTATACACATATAATTGTTTTTAATCATATTAAATACGATTTTCCAACGTGGGTTGAAATGTCTGAGTTGTTGCCATTGATAGCAGAAAAAGATAATGATTATAACTATTTAGAGGACTATGTAGTCCCCGTGTATGGGGATCCACAATACGAAAAAGCACCGATTATATACCCTGATGAACATTTGCGGGAATACAAATTGATTTAAAACCAACCCGCACACAACCCGCGAGCAAATTCATTTTTTTTCTTATAGCCCGTTAAGGGTATGTGAATTATGTATTAAAGGAATGAGAACCCCCTTTATATAAAGATGGCGTATATCTATCTGATGCGAGAAACACGCTTGCCCGAGGACGTGATTAAATTAATCTGTGAATACACGGGGACGCGTAAGCGATGGACGCGAGCGAACTTCAAAGCCGTTGAACTTGATGTTAAACTGATGCGCGGTTTTAATAATAACGTGCGTATTAGAGATAGATTAAGAGATATGCGACTTATTGAAATGAGAATACCACAAATAGAACATTTAGGGAATATGTGCGAGGTGTTGATGCGTATTAAAAAGACTATGGTTGATAACGATATCTCTAACTCGTTAGAGATTGGAGAATATTACAGCGAAACCCTTGATGGTTTATATCACGCTTTGGTGAATAACCGCCGATGAAACGTATCTGATTGGTGAAAAAAAAACGAAATTATTATTCATGATTAACTGACAAATTGTAAAATGCTTTTATTCTCCAATAGTGGCTTTATCTTGTTGATTTCGTCAAGGGTGTAATTTAGCAACGCGGGCTTTATCTCTTTGACCATTTTACCCTTTATTTTTTGTTGTGTGGTCTTTTGTTGTGGCGGTGCGTGTTTGAGAGTTTGAACATATTTGTTATAAACGATGTTGCCGTTTTTTAATGCCTTTGGATAATAGCGAATATAGGTTGTTGTGCCGTCTGGGTTTCTTATCGTCTGGCTGGGCGGTTGAATACTTGGCGCGGTTGGTTTGCGTCCTCTGATACTCATATTATATTATATGGTATATAAAAAGTTTAAT
This sequence comes from Paulinella micropora, assembly GCA_019918135.1. Taxonomy (NCBI): domain Eukaryota; phylum Cercozoa; class Imbricatea; order Euglyphida; family Paulinellidae; genus Paulinella; species Paulinella micropora. Next base: position 202,361 of record WBZZ01002729.1, read on the forward strand.
AAAAATATTTATTATTTTATTAATATTTATTTAATTTTTTTTGAAAAAATATGTTTGAAAATATATAACATTCAAATGTTATCCGTTGATACACCGCGCGCCGACAATGTCAAAGTTGTCATGCCCGAGCCTTCAAGTCTGTTAAGGGTATGTGAATTATATATTAAAGAGATGCCGAACAATATAATAGGGGTTGAAGACATGAGCGAGACCACAACAACGACCACGACCACGACCACGGGAACCACCACGGCCACGACGCCCGCCGTCTATGAATTCAAAGCAACGAGCGACGCGAACCCGTGGGAACACGAACCGCACCATTATGAAAAAGTGAGAGAATATGCGGAAATTTATGACACTCTTAATTATTCAATTGTGCGAGAGAAAATCGTGATGACCAAGGGGAAACCGACGGGGATACCGATGGGCAAGATTGGCCGTAAATATGACGCGGACTTCAACAAGCCGTGGAAATTTAAGCAAGGCGAAAACATTGCGATGCGAACTGGTGTATTTTCAAATGTCTCCGTGTTAGATATTGATAACAAACCCGTCAAAGGCTTCAAATTTACTTCTGTTGAAATTTTCAAAGCGATGTTGGGCTTTTTTAGCAAAACGGACGAAGAAACAAAAACATTTATCAAACTAGCCCCGCGCGCGATAACTGGCGGGGGCGGTTATCATATCTTTCTGCCGTATTTATCCAATGTCAAGAATATGATACAATTTCCAACGATGCGATTGACGGGGGATGATAGCGAATTCAAATTGGACTGGGATTTGAAAAACGATTGGGGAAAAATAACATTACCGCCTTCAATTCATAAGTCTGGCAAAATGTATGAGTGGAAAATGCGACCCGACAAATACCCGCCGATTAATCCCCCGCAGTGGCTAATACGGATGATATACGGGGCGCCGTGTGTCATGATAATCTCTAACGGCGGGAATGAGAATGAGGCAGTCTTTGAAGTGTTAGACATACCACCGACCAACAACAAAATTACTGACGGCGATTGCTTTGATTTTTCTGGTATCATATTGAAAGATTTACCCGCGACCGCTGACGAATTAAAGGAGGTTGTGAAATGGATACCCGCTATTATGGCTGATAATTACACTGATTGGCAAAAAGTGCTTTGGGCAATTCGTTGGACTGCGGAGGCCTGCGAGGCTTTGAAACACGAAACAATCAATAAAGATGTGGGTTTATCGTTGGCTATTGAATTTTCAAAACAGAGCGACAAATTTACTGGCGATGACGACATTATTGAAATGTGGAACGCTGGCACAAAGGGATTATTGAAATACGGCTCACTGATTTACTGGGCTAAAGAAAACGGGTATGAACACAAGAGGCAACCATATAAAGCCGTTGATTATCTTGAAAAACTAATCAAGAAAACCAAAGAAGCCGAGGCCAAAGCCGTAGCCGAGGCCGAACCAGTAGCCGTAGCCGTGGCCGAAGCCAAAGCCGAACCTGTAGCCGTAGCCGTGGCCGAAGCCAAAGCCGAACCTGTAGCCGAACCAGTAGCCGAAGCCAAAGCAACTGACAATAGCAATTATGACCACGAAAAAGCAAAAGCCTTTATGGATGGCAATGACGATGATTACGCTGAATTTATCTACGCGAAATATGAAAATAGGTTTATCTGCTTTAATAATGCGGTATATGAGTTTCCACCAAACGCGCACTTATGGGACGCGGGAGACGACGACATATTTCATAACTTTCTAGGCTCAGTCGTATTTAATGAATTGATGATATTTACCGATAATCTTATTAGAATTTTGCGTGAAGAACTTATGAAAGAGACTGATGAAGACAAACAGAAAGACATAGGCAAATATTACAATTTAAACAGAAAAAAACAGAAGCAAATGATAATTAAATTAAGAAATTATAGCACGCGCGGTGGTATCGTGAAATGCTTAAAAGCAAAATATGCGGTTAAAAAATGTCCGTTTGATATTAATTCAAATTTAGTAGGATTTAATAATGGCGTATATGACCTTGTAAAAAGTGAATTTCGTAATGGTAAGCCCGATGATTATGTTTCTATGAGCGTGGGCTATAATTATGAACCCCGCGATACCAATAAACAAACAAAATTAAACGAATTCTTGAATAAAGTAATGCCGTATGACGATGTGCGCGATTATCTGCTTCAAGCGATGGCGACGGGGCTATATGGGCAACAAATACAAAAATTCTTTATACTAACTGGCGCGGGTGGTAATGGTAAGGATACTTTGATGACGAAATTATATCGTGGGATGTTGGGCGAATATTACATTAACGCACATATAGGTATTATCACTGAGAAGCCGAAGAAAGATGAATTAAATCAAGGCTTAGCAAATTTACACAACAAACGGGCGTGTGTGTTTGTTGAGCCGTGCGCGAAAAATAACTTAATAGGGGCTTCAATTAAATCACTAACGGGCACAGACAACATAACAGCCCGAGGGCTTTATGAGAAGACGGCCGAAAAAAGAAATGTTAATACCATGTTTTGTTTAGCGAACGACATTCCAATCGTTGACCACTTAGACGGCGGTTGCGTAAGAAGGTTAGAAGTGATTGAGTTTCCAACTTTATTCAAGACACGGCAACAAATGGCGGATATGGAGGACTTAACGAATATATATGAAGCAGACCCGTATTATGAGAGTGCCGAATTTATCAAAGATTATAAATTGCCATTATTTCATATTTTAACGGACTTATTCAAAGTATTTATTAATAACGGGTATAAACTAAATAACACACCCGAGCGGGTATTGCGTGCTAGTGCTTACTATTTAAGAAACTGCGACGATTTCATGATGTGGTTTAATGAGGTATATGAGAAAGGCGAGACAAAAGACTTTATACAAATTCAAGACGTATGCGCCGAATATAAACACGGCGATTTATACGCGAATTTAACAAAGAGAGAGCGACGATTACAAAACAATAAATTTATTACCGATAAAATTAAGAACCACGCCAATTTGCGGGGGTATTGTAAAGAAGAATACAAACCGCTTATTGATGGCAGACAACGAAAATTTAGAAATGTCATTATGGGGTATAAAAAGCGAACATACAACCTTAACGATTTATAAAATAGACCAACACAGCCCCGCGAGTTGAAGAAATATGAATTTTTTTTGTCTTATTGAGAAAGTGCCGATTAATACGAGGGCTTAAAATGGCTTAAATGTTGCGAAAAAGGGCGGGCAGGATTTGGGACTATAGCACCATTTTTTGCCCGTTTCTTAAAGACTTTTTTTCTAGAATTTTGTTTTTCTATAAATTAACTTCTTGAGAATTGGGCAGGATTTGGGACTATAGCACCATTTTTTGCCAGCCCTTTTTTTGCTTCTTTTTTATGTTTTGTTGCTTCCTTTTTATTTGGCGGTTTTTGCTTTTGGCATTTTTTAATCTCCTTCATTCAACCGCCGAGGTATATTGGCTTTTTTTTCTCTCATTTCTTTTTTACGTAGATATTATATACTTTTTTTCTCTCTCTCAAAAAAAGAAAATAAGAAAAAAAGAAATAAGAATATGCCCACGGGATAATTAAGCAACCGCCCGCCCCCGACCGCGTCCCGATAAATGGCCGATATCGTTGCTAAATTGCCGTTGGACTTACAAGCCTATATCAAAGACTTTGTATATGGCGATATCGTTTATGATAATACAGACTTATGTGTTAATTGCGGGATGTCTCTAATATTCACTGATGAAGATATTCATTATATATATGATACGGGCTTGCTTCATATGATAGATAATTTTTGTGGTAAATCGTGCTTAAAAGAATATATTATAGAATTATAATATGTCAAAATGCCCCGTATGCGACGCCGTCCTTAAATCTAAAATTGGTTTAGTAATTCATGCCTCACGTAATCACACACACCATGACACTTTAACATTTAGAAAAAGGCTTAACGAATACTTAAACGAAATTATAACAACCCCAGCAACCCCACAGGAAACATTACAGAATATTTCTCAAATTAACAATTACTTAACAGCAACACACCCCGACACATACGCCCAATTAATTAAGGTAAAAGATAATTTAAAGCAACTACCGAACACAACAGAAAAATATAAAGTTATGTATGAAGAATACGAGCGCGTTTTATACTCCTACATGGATGACATAAAGCCCGTTATTGACGATATGATAACCGCCACCACTACCACAAAATAAAATAAATCGTTAGCGCTTTTACCGCGCCACCAGTTTTTTTACTTTTTTGCTCCCGTCGCCCTTTTGCTCCCGTCGTCCCGCAGTCTCAGAGACAAAAGCAGACCAGATGGCCGACAGCAGAACCCTTATACCGCGGAATGCCCCCGAAACTGACAAGGACGTGGAACGGCGGATTAAGCGACGTAGGCGCATGACGGACATTGACGAGATAAAAGCGGGGATTGAAAAAGCCGAAGGAGACATTAAAGCCTTTAATCATAAAATAGCCTCTTTACAAAACCAAAAAACTAAAAAAGAACAAGAACTAACCGCCTTTAAAAAGGCTCTTAAAGATGCTACCGAAATTAACGAAGACATTAATATTTCTAAGGCTTTGACCCAGCGACAGGAACATTACACCGCTCAATTAAACCTCTTTAAAAACTGGGTAGCACGGGGAGACCACAGGAAAATAGAAAACTTCAAACAGCCTCAATATAAAAGAGTTATTTCTTTAATTAATACGGGTGTTGAGTTTAATGAGGCTCTCGCCCGTGTCATGTCAAAGATGAACCAGAATACCGCGTCTGCTCTAATGGACGTCTCCGCCCCGTCTTCGTCTGACATGTAATCTGTGCTTTAAGCACATTGTTATTATTAATTTAGAAACAAAAAAACCAAAAAAAGGGGGAAACCCCGCCACACTTTCAAAGAGATTTTATTTATTTACTTTATTTTTAAGTCTCGCGCTTTTTCTTAATGGTTGGCTTACCCCGTTATTATCAACTAATTTATAACCCGCGGGCTCGTTTGCCATTGTCGTCTGCTTCGTCTCTGTCTGCTTCGTCTCTGTCTGCTTTGCCTCTGTGTTTGCCTCTGTCTGTCCCTTTTTTGCTTTGATAAACTCATTTACGATAATAGCACCTATACCACTAATTTGCCTCAGT